>JALIZH010017734.1:0-53544 GCA_030522465.1 Rhipicephalus appendiculatus
TTTCGCGGAAAGAATACACCGGATTGAATTCGAGGTCGTCCTGATCGGGGGAGGCGAGTGGGAATGCCCGGTAAGAGAGTGCGCGGGTGGCGGCGTCGGCTGCCGCATTCCCTTCCAGTCCCATGTGAGCAGGAGCCCAGACTATACGGCGGGGTGCGGGAATTCCCCTGATAATCACAACGTTGTAATAGTCGATAGGCTAGGTACGCGACACAGCCGTTTACGATGTTTCGACAGGCCCCTCGAGAGTCGGAGATATTTTTTTGCGATGTGGGGTGACAAGCTGCCAATGTATAGAGGGGCGCTACGCGCCACGCATTCTATATATACGGGGGGGGAGTCGAATAAAGCTCTGGGGATTCGTTCGGTCAGCACGGCTCTGAGTCACTTGTGTAGGCGCGCCTAGGCGTTTATCTGCGTGTAGCATCGTACATGGTGTCAGAAGTGGTCACCGTTCGCTCTCTGTAATGGAGGACAAGCCCGACGCTGCGTTTGCCGGGTGTCTGGACTCCAACAGCCACCGAGCTTCGACTTCAACGACCCAAGTGCGTGGTCCACCTGGATTGAGCAGTTCGAAGACTATGCCTACGCTACAGGAATGCACCGAGCTACCGACGAGGTTCGGGTACGAACGCTTCTTTATTGCATGGGTGTTCAAGCTCGACGCGTGCTAGGCGTCTCTCAACTTGACGGCCGAAGAAGCTCTGTCGTACAGCGTTGTGAAAAGCAAGTTCACCTCGTATTTTGTTCATCCGCTAAACGAAGTTCACGAGAGTTATCGTTTTCTGAAGCGGACGTAGCAAGCAGACAAAAGCGTCGATGCTTTTTTTATTCCGCGTTGCGAAACATGGTCAAAAGATGCAACTATGGCTCAGCGTCCGTCGAGAATAGGCTCGTTTGAGACCGATTTATCGTCGGCTTGTTGGACAGAAGATTATCGGAACAACTCTGCCGTACTTCTGACTTGACGCTGGACAAAGTGCTCCTGCATGCACGGTTCCACGAAGACGCCGAAAGAGAAAAAACGGGAACGCGAAAGCCAGTTATCTGGTCCAGTCACCGTTGATGCAGCGAAGCACAAGCCAGTGAAAAGACAGTCACATAATCGAGCATCAGCATCGAGAGAGACCCCCTTCGCCAACGCGACGCACGGATCGTGTCGCTTCTACGGAAGAGAAGCACATCAACGGGAATTTTGTCCTGCCAAGAAAGCGGTTTGCAATTTCTGCAAAAGAAAGGACACTTCGAGGCAGTTTGCTTAGCCAAGCAGCGTTCGCTCAGCCGACAGTCACATGCCATCGAGATGCATGCTGTCAAGACCAGTCGTGAAGCAAACGCTAAGTTCGTTTGGGTACACGTGAACGGCGTCCCACTCAAGTTCAAGGTCGACTCAGGAGCGGAAGTCACTGTCGTTCCAAGCACTTTTTCGGGTGTACCGTCTCGACTTGAGAAACCGGAGGGTCATCTCACAGGTCCAGGAAATTATCCTTTAAATGTGTCTGGCCAATTCAAAGCTACGTTGGAGTGGAAGAGCCGCACATGCGTACAGTCAGTGTATGTCATGCCTTCGCAGTCTACGCCTCCATCCGCCTCGTGCACCGGTATGGTGGCGCCACCGCTCGGCAAACTCGGTCGCACCCCCCATGCAAACCGCCATAGGATCCCATGCATTTTGAATGAAGTTTGCGCATCCGTTGTGCAAAAACAAACGAGCGCCATCTCTCGAAAATATTTCACACCGACGACTAGACACCTCCTCGCTTCCACCGCCTTCGTTTCCTTCAAGTCAACTCCTCTCTCCCCCCTTTTTTTATTTCTTTCCGTTGCCGTGGGAGCGCGCGCTGTGCGGTCACCAGCGCACCGAACATGACCGGGTGGGCTCGTCGGCTCGTCGCTTCCGTCGTGTCTTTCTTGGATGTTGCGAAGTTAAAATTGTGTAATGGTGGTGGCCACACGTCGGACGGTCAGCCCTGACTTCTCTAAGCTGCCATCGCATCAACGGGAATGCTTCAGATCCTTCAGTCGTGCACTTTTGTTCGTTGGCTGTACAAGATGGCCTCCTACAAGACGGCGTTTTTCTTTGACAGTCAATTAGGAGTGTAGTTTTCGGCGTAGCAGCGGTTTGATGACCCGAGAAGGGGAACAGGTGCTACATCGTGGGAACCGCTGATATGACGGCAACCTTTACGACGTTGCTGTACGCGCACGATTGTGCTACAGTTGAAACCACCACCGTGGTTGAAACACCACGCCTGGCTTCGCGCGTCTGCTTCATAGCACTGTGTGGTAGCAAGTGGGTTGTTCTGTTGCGTCGATTAATATTGAATTGCAGTTGGTATACAGTTTTTACAAAGGTAAGTGAGGCTGTAAGTAGTCGTCCTTCTTTATGCTCGCTAGTCCACGAACATTACTTCTAGAATTGCATTTTATGTGGAGTTTCACGTACCAAAAGAGAATCTAGCATACGAGAATCTAGCTACACGCGTACACATTTCCTAAATAAATCTGAGTAATGCCGCGCGTGCGCATTTCCTATATAAACCTGAGTAATCTTCTGCGTAATTTAAAGCACATGTGATAGAGGATCGTGGCTTCGACGGTGAAAGTGATTAGATTTTCAGAAATATGTGGTTGTAGTGCAGTTCGAAGTTCCTCAATTTTTTGTACGGTCTGTGAAATAATAATACAAAAAAAAACAGTGCGAACGATTGTGGGTAATTTACTATAGTACTTTCACACATTATTATGCAGCTGTGTGGCGCCTGTTACAACGTCAAGTTAGCTAACCGTTTTTTTTTCTTTTGGCCATATAGTTAAGTGCTGTACAAAGATGAAAACGTGTCTTTTTATGCGTTTCCTAAGCAAGCATACAACCGCGATGTACATTGTTGTTGTGCTGGTTAGAGTGTTCAATAAAACAAGAAGTCTGTTTTATATTGCACCAGTTTTTTATTTCGTCTGTGTTAGCAGATCACGCGAACAACTTCAACGCATGCACGTTAGAAACGCATGTGTTGCATCACGCACGTGCACAGTAATAATAAACGGGCCTGTCATTTTCAAACAAATAACATTGAACAATCGACGTAACAAACGTCACGGCTGTCTAGTGGAGCAGCGTCGGCAGTGCAAATATCAAACCAGAATGTAAATTGAATAAAAAGAAGAAACGGTTAGTAGCGGGTGCTTTGTGCAAGGCGCCTATGAGCCGCGCGTTGCCGCGTCGGCCGAGTTTCGCCACCGTTCGCCGTTGGTGGCGCCACCTGTACAGCTCAAAAGCAGCAGCGCACGAGGCGGATTAGGCTACCCTGCTATCCTCGCATTTGGAGTCGTGAAATTCATCGACGCCGCACAGCGACCTGACAAGCCAGCCAGCTCTGCAAGCGACGCCACCCTTCGCCAGGATATCTTCGATGGACTTGGTACCGTAGGGGAAGAGTACACTATTCGTCTCAAGCCAAATGCCAAGCCATTTGCTCTCAGTGTACCTCGCAGAATTCCCATTCCTCTGTACGACCAAGTCAAGCAGGAACTGGACCAGATGGAAAAACAAGCGGTCATCAGGCGCATTACGAAGCCGACGCTGCGGTGTGCCGGTCTGGTTGCAGTACCGAAGGCATCAGGCGGCATCCGAATATGCGTGCACTTAACAAAGCTCAACAAGGAAGTTCTCCGTGAAAGACACGTGCTTCCAACGGTAGAATGGGTTCTCGGGCAACTGGGCGACGCAAAAGTGTTCTCAAAACTCGACGCGACAGCAGGATTTCACCAAGTGCGCTTGTCCGAAGAATGCCAAGAGTACACCACATTCATCACGCCATTCGGACGCTACTGCTACTGTCGTCTACCTTTCGGCCTGACTTCAGCACCGGAGTACTTTCAGCGAGAAATGGCTCGCATTCTTGAAGGGCAACCGAAGGTCGTCAACAGGATAGACGACATCCTGGTTTTTGGAAAAGACCGTGAAGAGCACGACAAACGACTTGTGGAGGTTCTGGAACGTCTGAGGAGAGCCGGAGTTAAACTCAACAAGTCCAAGTGCTGCTTCGATCAAGCCAGAGTAGAGTTTCTGGGTGTGGTCATCGACGTCAACGGTATCTCGCCGAGTCCCAGTAAACTCGAAGCCCTACGCAACTTGGAGGCACCCAATGACGTTGATGGTGTTAGACGCTTCCTCGGCATGGCTAATCACATTGGTCGCTTCCTGCCCAACGTTTCGCAGGCAACCGCCCCTATCCGCGCCTTGCTTCGCGAGCAGAATGCATGGGAGTGGGGACCACTTCAAGAGACTGCTTTTAATCGGGTCAAGGCGATGCTCACATCGGACCTCTGCGTCGCAAAGTATCATCCCGGTCGCAATACAATTGTATCATGCGACGCAAGCTCATTTGGATTGGGAACTGTTCTTCTGCAAGAACAACCATCGGGGGGAGCGACGCGCGGTAGCGTTTGCATCACGGTCACTAACAAACGCGGAGCAACGCTACAGCCAAACCGAGAAAGAAGCGTCGGCGGTAGTATGGGCAGTACATCGTTTTGACCAGTACGTGCGGGGCCTCACCTTCACGGTGGAAACAGATCACCAGCCACTGGTGACATTGCTTGGAAACGCTGACCTGGACACGGTGCCTCCACGTATTCAAAGGTTCCGCATCAAACTTATGCGCTACCAATTCAACGTGGTCTACGTTCCGGGCAAACAACTAGCCACTGCTGATACTCTTTCAAGGGCTCCGGACGAGAAGCCATCAATCAGTCCAGTGGATGTGGTAGAGGAGTTTGTGGAATTGCAAGTTGCAGCGGTGACTGACATGAAGCTGGTTACTGCAGAGGATGTCCGCAGGCACCAAGAACCGGACGGGGAATGCATCCAGCTCACCAACTATTGCACCCAGGGCTGGCCTCGTCGAGACAGGCTTCCAGATTACATCAAGAAGTACTGGAACCATCGCGGTGATCTCTTTGTGCGACGCCGTCCTGCTAAAGGGCAATCGCTTTGTCATCCCGGCCTCGCTGCAAAAGGATACGCTCGAAATTATCCATGAAGGCCACCAGGGAATTAACCGATGCCGGCTGAGAGCACAAGACTCCGTGTGGTGGTATGGACTTTCGCAGCAAATAAGGGACAGAGTCAATCGCTGCAGGCAGTGCGCAGCCACACGAGCACAACGAAGTGAGCCATTGGTTGTAACGAATACTCCAACGCAACCATGGCAGGAAGTAGGAATGGACTTATTCAGTCACAGGGGACACAACTACCTTCTAGTGGTTGATTATCGTTCTCGCTACCCTGAAGTGATCTACATGCGAAGCGCGAACTCTGAGGCTGTCATCAATGCTGTCAAGAGCATTTTCGCACGTTTGGGCATCCCCGAAGTTGTACGAAGCGACAATGGGCTGCAGTTCGCTTCACATGCATTTGCAGCTTTTGCGAAGCACTATGGCTTCCAACACATCACCTCAAGTCCAAACTACCCGCAGTCTAACGGGGAAGTTGAGAGGATGGTGCGCACGGTCAAAGAATTATTCGAGAAAGCAGAAGATCCTTTTCTGGCACTTCTGTCTTACAGAGACACTGCAGGCATTACAGGGTTTAGCCCAGCGCAGCTCCTGATGGGCCGCAGCCTCAGAACCAGGCTTCTCAAGCCAGCGGATCGCCTGGAACCGCAGTGGCCTGAGCCAGAAGCTGTTAAGTGCCAAGACGAGGAGATAAGAAGACGGCAGAAGAAAGACTTTGATCGCCGTCATGCCGCGACCGTCCTTCCTCCGCTGGAGCCGGGAGACACGGTGTGGGTTCGAGACATCAAGGAAACGGCATGCGTTCTCAGCCCAGCCTCCAAGCCCCGCTCGTACGTCGTGGAAACACCCACCGCGGTGCTTGTGCGTAATAGAGTGCATCTAGTGCCCTATTCGGACTCAACAACGAGCCAACTCAACGAGCCAGCTTCGGGAGAAAACAGCGACGGGCACGAAGAACAAACCACCGTTACAGACGCTACGGGAACAGAGACGCCACAAGTCTCCAATGAAGGCGGACTTAGAGTCACCAGGTTTGGTCGCCGAATTAAGACTCCGAAAAGACTTGTGCTCTGATGTGTTTTAGATGCGAAGCATCTTATGCTCGGGGCTCTGTCCGTCCCTCCCCGTCCCGCGTCCGGCCACTTTCATGAAGTACGGAAGCACCCATTAGGTGAACCAGAACACTGTAGTAATATGAAGGCCGTCAACCCTATCACAGTCATGAGAGTCATGGCCGAGAGCACAAAGAGGCTGCTTAGCAATGGCTAGGCATGTGGTGTCTGTCGCCCAGGTTGACCCCATTCCTTGATCTTGCTTGCATGTGTTTGGAGGGGCTTAGTCCGTCCCACACCACCACAGCGCATGCACGTCCCCTCCCCCCTCTCTCCCCTACGCTCACCCCCCTTTCTATCCTCTAGGAATCCTCTACGGAGCGTCCCACAGCGCATGCGCGTCCCCTCCCTCTACGCTCACGCCCTTTCTCTACTCTAGGAATCATCCACTCAACGGAGCGGCTCCGCCGTCCCACAGCGCATGCGCGTCCTTTCCCCCCTCTCTCCTCTATGTATCCTCTACTCTACGGAGCGGCTCCGGCGTCCCACAGCGCATGCGCGTCCTCTCCCCCTCTCTCCTCTAGGAATCCTCTACTCTAGGGAGCGGCTCCCGCGTCCCACACCCCCCACAGTGCATGCACGTCCCCTCTCTCTCCTCTGCTACGGTCCCCCCCCGTTCTCTCCTCTAGGAATCCTCTACGGAGCGGCGCGCACGACAGGTGGTGTGACAGCTGCATACTCCGCTGGGCGGTATACGTGCCACGGTATACGTCGGTATAAAAATGACGGAGCGCGCGCGCCTCATTCTCTCTCCTGTGCAATGCCGCGATGAGCGCCCGGACGGCTGCCGTGAAATGAGAGCGGCGACGTTCCTCCCACCCAACCTAATTATCTCCCCGCTGCTTCGCATCCACACATGGTTCCCTTTAGCGGGAGATGGAGAGTTTTTTTTTGTTGTGTGCGTATCTCGGGGGAGAGATGTAGAGGGCGATACGCGCCATGCATTCTATATATGGGGAGTCGAATAAAGCTCTGGGGATTCGTTCGGTCAGCACGGCTCTGAGTCACTTGTGTAGACGCGCCTAGCGTCTATCTGCGTGTAGCATCGTACAAATGCGATGGTGACTTCCACCGCGTGGATTATGTTCCGGGCTCGGAACGTGAGCCCGTTAACTGCTTGGTTCTCGTGTACGACAGCGGCCGTATACCATCCCCCATGGTGTGGGCCGGAGGAGTTCACGTAGAACACGCCGGGTTCCGCTCCATAATGGCGGGCCAGGGCTTCCGCCCGCGCCAGGCGCCGGCCATTTTGGCCTTCTTTTGCCATATTGTTTGGAAGAGGGCGCACGTGGAGGGCGCATCTCCACTCGAATGGGAGTTGAACGGAATCTTCCGTGCTGTTGATGTGTTAAATGTGTAAGCGGGTTAATAGGCGGCGACCCGCTACTGTCTGTGAGAGTCGAGTGTACTGATTTGTGAGTTGGGCCTCTCGAAACTCCCGAAACGTGTTCACCATGCCCAGGCCTAGAAGTCGTTGGTTAGAGGTGTTCTCGCGGAGGTCGAGAGCCCGCTTTACAATTTTGCGAAGGATGACTTCAAGTACATCCTCGTCTTGCTTCTGCAGAAGGAGGTATGGGGTGGAATATAAGATTCTACTGGCTACCATAGGTCGGCAAAATAAATGGAGCTCACTCAGACTCACTCAATAAATATATTTTTCGCTTAGGTCTCACTCGGACTCAGACTCACGAAATTTATCTCCAACCAAACTCACTGGACTCAGACTCACCGGTGTTTTCGTCATCCAGACTCAATCGGACTCTGACTCACTAAACTTTTCCTCAAACGGACTCACTCGGACTCAGACTCATGAATATTTTCGTCAACCTGACTCACTCGGACTCAGACTCATGAATATTTTCGTCAACCTGACTCACTAGGACTCATGAATATTTTCGTCAACCTGACTCACTCGGACTCGGTCTCACCAAAATTTTCCTCAAGCAGACTCACTCGGACTCAGACTCACCAAAATATATCTCAGCCGGACTCACTCAGACTCAGACTCACGAAAATATTACTCAGCCCGACTCACTCAGACTAAGACACACGAAAATATAACGAAAATATAACTCAGCCGGACTCACTCACCAAAATATTTGTCAGCCGGACTCACTCGGACTCAGACTCACCAAAATTCTCCTGAAGCGGACTCACTCGGACTCACAGACTCGCCTAACTTTTTCTCAACTAGACGTACTCGGACTAAAAATTACCAAAATTCGATTTGGCCCAGCTCATCCAATAAATGTCGAAGGAGCGCCATAAAATAGCTTATCTAGAATAACACATGTAAAAGGTTCACAAGTGCCTGGCAACCTTCAAAATATATGTATGATAGCTTTCAACATACAAAAAGAAGTTATTTCCCGTGCATTGCAATGTCTATTGTAAAGATAAATTCAACATTTCACGCGATTTTTGCAGTATTGAGAATGTTTTCTTTAAATATAAGAATGGGTCTACGGACCTTCGAGGAACATTAGGTTTTCATTCATGTTACCTTTGAAATGGGCTATGCGCACGCGCCATTTGTTTTCAATGGGCGAGCGCGTACGTGCGACGTGCGTTTTTGGCAGATCCAATTATAAATGAAGTCCTTTCTTAC
This sequence comes from Rhipicephalus appendiculatus, assembly GCA_030522465.1. Classification (NCBI taxonomy): domain Eukaryota; kingdom Metazoa; phylum Arthropoda; class Arachnida; order Ixodida; family Ixodidae; genus Rhipicephalus; species Rhipicephalus appendiculatus. The sequence continues at coordinate 8,740 of JALIZH010017734.1, forward strand.
ACTTTGCCGTTCGAAGGCCTAATCACGCTACTTGGGAACGAAGAAAGCTTGACATTACGTTATGGCGCTTTTCTAAACACGTTCATGAAACTGCCAATGGTCTTGCAGTCGATTTACGGCTCATTGACGACGCGAAAAAGAAAATAATATGAGGCGGCCATCTTTTGCAGAATCGAGCTCACCACCCTTGAAAAATTTCGGAAACATGGTTATAGGTTGCATGGTTATGCCTCTCTAAAGTTTCTAAAACACCTGCCACGATAGTCTAGTGCACGGTTGTGGTGCTTGACTGCTGACCCGAAGATCACGGCATCGAATACCGGCTGCATTTTCGATAGATGCCGAAACGCTTGAGCCATGTGTGCTTATATTTTGTTGCACATAATGAACCCCCAGGTAGCCAATATTTCCGTAGCCGTCGACTATATGGCGCCCCTCATAATCACATCATGGTTCTCGGACGTTAAACGCCAATAATTATTATACTAGTGTTTCGAATTATAGAAATGCTAAGTTCGGTTTTAGTCGATGTCATGCTTTCGCAAAGTCACTGCGGATAATAGAGGTTGGTATTTTACGTCGCAAAGCCAAGATGTAGTTGTCAGAGACGCCGGAGGGCTCCAGATATTTCGACCACCCAGGGTTCTTCAACGTGCATCTTATTCTAAGTACACGGGTTGTGACTGCGTTTGTTTCTAGCAAGATATTTTTCTGAGCCGGCTAAGAAACAGTTGTAACTGTTAGTGACTACTCTATCTCGTGGATAATGATAAAGAGTCGTATCAGTATCACGCCGGATACGGAAACAAGGCAAAAAGGAACGTGCATAGGCGCGCCGATGAGAGCCGGCCAGTGTGTTCAAAGGTATGGTCGAAGCTTTTTGCATGGTCTGGTACAGACCATGCAAAACAAGGTGGCAATTTTCTGCTTTCCAAAAACCCCAATTGCTGACAGTCAAGCTGATTGCAAGAATGTCGTATTGAAAGGTGGGGACGCGGACGCCGCTTCACAGTGATCGTACTAGTCCCCAGAAAGGACAGGAATATTCATTTCTAAGAACAATGTCACTGGACAAGGCGCTGAACTGACAACTGAAGGGTTTACTACAAACCAGACGCAATAAGTTCACATAGCTAACCCTGCGCTATTAGCAATTTTATTTTCTTTTTTATTTTCACTGCGTCGCTATTATATCTATCCTTAATAACTTATTATTTGTATTTTTTTTACTTCGATGTAACTGCTAATCTCTTACGCATTCTCTAATGCACAGCTCCCCTCTGTAATTCCTTCGGGCCTTCAGGGTACTATTAAATAATTAAATGATTGAGGAGCCTATTTTCAGCGGGTAAATGGGGCAGCGGAGGTTGCCATAACGTACTGTTTTTCTTTGCAGAATAACAGACTGATGGGCATTTGGTGTGGATTCATAATGACATCTAGTGATTCATGAAACATATGAAAAATGCGCTAATTTGTCTCCCATGAGGGGACACTGCTCAGCGACTTATGATCGAAAGCCAGTGCTACAACGAATACAAAATGAGTGAGATGAAGGCAGGACATGTGCTTTTTTTTCTTTCCTGCTTCAAAGGCTAAATTCATGAAAGATGCAGGGAGGGGGGTGAGGGGTGGAGAGCAGTGCTCGAGTCTCATATATTTATGAGACCGCTCCTTATCTCCATACCAGCGCATACTCCCCCCCCCCCCCTCTATCTTTCCCATTCAAGTTCTGAAACAAAATTTTGACGGCTAGATAACATGTAGGATAGATTTGTGTATACACACGCGCATCATCTACGAAATATCAACAGATAATATAGCCTAGGACGTATTTAGAATCGATTTTAAACTTCAAATCGCCCTACTGCAGCGAAACGTGCCTTCGTTTATTGTGTAAACAACCAACCACCCGCTGCGTCACGAGTTTAAATAGAAAACTCCAACCAAAAATCACCAATCGTCGCCACATAGATGAAAGGAATACAATAATTCGTGACCTCTGCACCAACGGCTACAAAAAGGCGTTTATCGCAGAGCCCTCCGTAAGAGAAAAGACGGGGGAAACGTGACACCAACGACGCCGCGTGTCGATCCCCTACATTGCGGGCCCCAGCGAAGCAATAGCCCGTATACTAAGAAAGGCAGGGGTCGACGTTTCCCACAAGCCATCCACCACCGTCGGCAGTTTCATCCCTCGGCCCAAAGACAGCGCATCTGCGGGAAAAGTGCAGGGTGTCGTGTACCGGACCACGTGCGCCGACTGCCCCGCTTCCTACATTGAGGAAACCGAGAACTTCCATGAAAGAATGCGGCAGCACAAGAATGACCTCCGTCACTTGAACAGCGGACGGAGCGAAGTGACAGAACACTGCTAGCGGTTTGACCACCATACCAGTCCCGACGGCGCGGTGATTTTGGAAAAAGAAAGGAACCTTCGCCGGCGGCCCCTCCTCAATTCCTGGTACAGTGAGCAGGCAGCGGGAAACATCAGCCACACCACAGGGGCACCGCCCTCCCTCTACTGCCACGGCTTGCGACTAGAGATGTGCACGGGCCGCAATTTCGCGGCCCGGCCCGGCCCAGGCCCGATGCTTGCCGGACGCGGGCCAGCCCGGCCCGATGATGTATAGAGGACGGGCCGCCCAGGCCCGGCCCGGCGTGTCATACCCAAGGCCCGGCCCGGCCCGGCCCGACTCTATCAGCGACGCAATAAAGCACATGCCAACAGAAAAATGAAAATGTATTTATTAAGAAAAAAGCGTACCGTCCTTCCCTGTAGCTTCTTTTTTTTTAATTGTTGATAAATGTCGAGACCGCCTGAGTGCAAAACCATTCACAAATTATTGTGCAGAAACAAAAGGTTGACCATGGATTCCGGCTTCAGTCGAGTGCGTTGTTCCTGCATTATGTCCTGCAGCACTAAAGTTGCGCTCGCTGCTGGCGCTTGTAGCTGGAATCGCCAAGATATTTCTTGCAAGCTTGGCAAGTTTCGGATAGTTGTTTTCTTTCCCTTTCCAAAACTCAAGAAGTTCTGATTCGGAGCTTCTACCCTGAGTGCACTTCTACCCTCAAAAGAAAGCACACAAATGAACAATTCCGGCACATCATCTATATTTTTGGCTTGATTCGGGCTTTTCACCAGGCCCGAGCCCGGCCCGATAAATATACAAGGAAGCCCGAGCCCGGCCCGGGCCCGAGGTGAAAAGACGTCGGGCTGCCTGAGCCCGGCCCGCGGGCCGGGCCGGGCTCGTGCTTTCGGGCTACCCGAAGCCCGTGCACACCTCTACTTGCGACTACTCACCGCAAACAATCCGGCCTGGCAAGAAGGCGTTGCACATCTCGGGCCTTCTCACCCCTGAACAAGAAGCCGATCATGCTTCGAAACGTCGCGGTTTCTTAAAATAAATTTTGGCTGGAGTTTTCTCTTTTCTCCAGTTTTCTGTTATCCCAACCAGACAGACTTCTGCCGAATGTTCACTTCTGAAAGAATAGAGATATTTGTGTAGCAGGCCCCAAGCCTAGAGTGTCCAGCTCGTTGCTTCGTTTTGTACTTTCCTTGCATTCCTTGGGAGGTATTAGGAGCTCGAAAGCAAGATACGAGAAACGAGCCTGGGAAACGCCTGTGCCATGAAGCTTTTTGCCGTGTGGCTTGGACGAACACAATGACGGCTGAGGGACCACCGAAAGTGCTTCGGCGCGTCAACGCTGACTATGAATAGAAAGGTGTTTGAATAGGAAAGAAAAGAAAAAAATGCGAAAAAAAGGGGGTTTGCTTCAGTCGGCAAGGACTGACTGCAGGCGTGCTGGGAAAATATGGCAGCAATATCTCCCAAAGAGAGTCTAGAATTTGAAGAGGTCATTAAAGTTTAAAAGCTTTTTGAATTGCCGAGAGGTAACAGAATTCTTTGACCACATTACAGCCCGAAGAAATTTGTTTTTGCAAGTGATGAAGCGTCGCGTATGGCATGAATGGTGCGTTTCTTCCCCCTTCCTCCTTGAAATCCGGTCGCTGCAACTTACGAGGTACCACGGGGGCAAGTTTTATCTAGCCACTTTAAATAACGAAGCCGCTGTACAAGTGGTAGCGAATGACATGACGAAAGCCGATGGTCTGTGTCGTCGCTACATTTTTAACAAAGCTTGAAATTCGGTGAGATGGTGCATAGCTACTGAGAAATTTTTGAGCGCGAAAGAATGCATTCACAATGCATTCAAAAGCGCCCGTCCTGTCACTCTCATACTTGTGAATGTCTTGTTTGGCGCTCAAACATTTCCCAATTGCCACATTTATTCATGGAAAAACCGAAGCGGCATCTAAAGACACAAACGGTTCAATGCAACAGAGAGCGAAGGGGCGCTCCATGCTCGCGAATCGTGCTGCTTTGTCGTATTTGAATCCACATGAATGATGAAGCTCGAACATTGCACTCATTCTCCGTTGATTAGGTGCACAATTGTAGATCAAAATCAATGTGGATCACGATATCGCTTAATAAAAGTGGCCTGGAGTTGTACATGTGTCAGAACATGCTGCACAGCCCACTTACATGCCCTCGTATATGAGGGCATGGACAGCTAGATAATTTGAAAAATAATTTCTAGGGCTTGACAAGACGGTACATCTATACGATTACAAGGCACGCCATAAAAGGAGGTTATAAATATTTGTAACCATAGGTCGGCAAAATAAATGCAGCCCACGCAGACTCACTCAATAAACGTTTTTCGCTTATCACTCACTAGGACCCAGAGACTAACCAAAATTCTTCTGAAGCGAACTCACTCGGACTCAGACTCACCAAAATTTTGCTGAAGCAGACTCACTCGGACTCAGACTCACCGGTGTTTTCGTCATCCAGACTTACTCGGACTCAGACTCAAAAACATTTTCCTCAAGGAGACTCACTCCGACTCAGACTCATCTAAGTATAACTCAGCCGGACTCACTCGAACTCAGACTCACCAAAATTTTCCTCAAGCGGACTCACTCGGACTCAGACTCACCGAAGTATAATTCAGCCGGACTCACTCAGACTCAGACTCACGCCTCAATCTGAGTCTGAGTGAGTCGACTCATGAGTGAGTTTGCCGACCTATGCTGGCTACAAACGGATGTTCCAGCCGCAAGGCATCTCTGCACCGTAGCCCCCCGCGTTCGTTAGAGACTCGCCGGACCATGCGGCCCACCTGGTCTCCCACCTTACGGAGTTTGGCCAATGTGGTGTCCGACCGTCTGTTTTGATTAATAAAGAGCCCCAGTACCCGGACTTCTTTTTGTTCAGGGATTGGACCTGTCTCCAATGAGAGCTCACTTGGGGCGTATGTGCACGAATTCTGATTTGGAGGGTGAGCATTGAAGGCCGCACTGGCGGGCATAGCGGTCGACTATGCTCGCGGCTTGGTGCAGGTTCGCCTCAATGTCTCCGAGTGCACCCTGCGTGGCCCAGATGGTGATGTCATCAGCGTACAACGCATGTTGTATGCCTGGGACATCAGCCAGCTGAGCCGGCAGATGCATCATGCCCAGACTGAATAATAAAGGAGACAGCACTGTACCTTGTGGTGTACCTCTAGTTCCTAAGGGGAAAGGGCCGTGTTCCTCGTCCTGTATGGGGATGTAAGATTGTCAATCAGTTAAGAACTGCCGAATGTATTCCAACGCCTTTAAGCCGCAGCCTGTTTGTGAAAGTTGTGTTAAAATTACCTCATGGGATAGATTGCCAAATGCCCCCTTTAAATCCAAGGCGAGTACGACCTTGTCGTTGTGAGGGCATTCGACAGGGTCTAGGATGTCCCGATTAAGTAGAAGCAGAATGTCCTGCGCGGATCTGTACGGGCGAAACCCGTGCATTGATTCTGCGAAAATATGTTGGTTCTCCATGAAATCAGAAAAACGATCCCGCACCATCGTCTCCATCAGTTTGCCCGTACATGATGTGACAGAAACGGGGCCAAGGTTGTCCGTGTTCACGGCCTTGCCAGGTTTTGGTATAAATGTGACTAGGGCGGTCTTCCATTGCATGGGAAGTGGCATTTCCCCTTAGCAAATTGAGTTGATATAACCTAATAGTGATTCGTATGCGGGGTCGTGAAGGTTCGCTAACATTTTCACAGTAATTTTGTCTCGACCCGGTGCGGTACCACGTTTCATTTTAGTCAGGACCTTCCGCAGTTCGAAAAGCTGGAACGGGTGATCCAGTTCAACGTTCTCCGAACCTGCATAGGAGTACGCGGATCCGCGGGGGTCCTGTGTGGAGCACAGGTATTGGTCCCTTAATTTGTGCGCCAGCTGAGCTGTATTGCCCTGAAAGCTATGGATTGCCCTTTGTAGGTGTTTTTGAGTTTCGGTGCGGGTCTGCGTTGGGTCTATGAGCGCGCGAAAAAGCCTCCAAGTATCCTTGCAGGACATTTGGCGCGCTGCCGTGTTGCATCTATTCACCCAGTTGCCGTCCGCGAGTTTGGCCGCATACTCGGCCGCCTTCTGAGTGAGCTCGGCAATTCGAGCTTTAAGTTTACGGTTATGCTTTTGTCGGTGCCATCGGCGAACAAGGCAATGCCGTGCTTCCCAGAGGTGGAGAAGGTGGTTGTCCAAGTCTGAGACGACCTCTGAAAGCTGAATTTTGGTTTCAGTGGAGCGAAGGTTACTAACCAATTCATGGGACCATGTGTCGTATCCCCGCTCGAGTATTGATGTTGCGGTGTTATAATTTTGCCTAAATTTCGACCAGTCTGGGAGCCGGGCCTGTGATACGGTTTGTGCCAGTAGTTTGGTCCGGATTGTGGTATTCAATATGCAGTGGTTGCTACCGAGAGTTTCTTCGGTGTTGATGCACTCTGCATATTGAATGTTGCGGGTAAAGGTCAAATCTGGACACGTATCTCGTGCCACAGAGTTTCCTATCCGAGTTGGGTGGACTGGCTCGATGTGAATAGTGAGGCCTAGCGTTGACGCAAGTTCCGCCAGCTTGTGCCCACGCTTCTCTTCACGGTGGTACCCCCATACACTACTGGGGGCGTTAAAATCACCCACAATCAGGAGGCGGTCCCTACTCGCAACTCTTAGCACGCGGCTAAAGTCCGAGAAAGAAACATTCGGCAGTTTCGGAGTGCAGTATACGTTAAGGATATGTAACGATGGATCTGATTTGCGGATAGGAAGGAGAGTCACCATTACATATGAGTATTCAAGTTGGAGGTCAAGGTCGACCATGGTGGCAGTATAGTTCTTATGGACGCAAAGACATGACAAGGGGTCCTGTTGAAGCGTCGTATAATTTTGTAAGGTGGTGGCCTTTCCTGACTCCAGAAGGGCTACCACGGCGGGCATTTGCGGAAAGGTTGAAATATACAGCAGGAGTTGGCCCGCTTAGTACGAGACCGGAGTCCCCGACAGTTCCACTGCGTTACTAGGGTAGGGGAAGCCAATTTGGATTTGGGAGATTGCCTACATGGAGGGTGTCCCGCCATTCTCAGTGTTAGGAATTACAATGGAGAGGGCCGTAGCTCCAGAGCCAGCTCCTTGGTCCTGTACTTCTGTCCCAGAGAGGGAGCCACTGTCCTCATCGTCGTTGAGGATGATCTCGCGACGAGAAAATTTGCTTGGGTGGCCAGATACGTCCTTGAGGCTACCTTTGCGCGCAGCGCGGGCGAGCATGTTGGGAAGGGTCTCCGCTACTTCAGCGTTAACCTGAGCATTAGGCTGATTAGTAATTTTAGATATGATTTGTGCAGCCAATGTGTTCATCATGGTGTACCTTGTTCTTGGGTGGGGATTTTTTTTATTACCTATGTGAATTACGTAGCACCCAAGTCAGTCAATTACTGCTTAGCAACGCTGGCGTTGTACATGGGTAATGAAAAAATTGACACTTTACAAAAATCTACCAAAGTAAAACGTCAATACTCTTGTGTAATCATATCAAGACGCATTAGCACCAATAGCAGTTATCGGAGCGATAGCTAGATATACTGTGAGCCAACGTTTAGGACCTTCAAGAACTCTCTTTATTGTCTCAAGTATGAGTGCCACAAACAAAACCAAAGCGGTGATGATGATTATGTACAGACGAGAAGATGAAGCGCATAAATAATGCTCACAATAGAAGGTGCGACAGTGAAGAAACATCGAACTTGAAAAACTAGAACAGAAGCCTTCTACGCAAACGATACACATAGTTGTCATTAGTAGTAACCAGATGAAGCATCGAGATGAGTTATGTGGTTCTTTAATATATTGTCCCGATTCGTTGCACGTATAACCACACCGCCTTGCGCAAACAGCGCTCGTTTGTCGAAGAATCTTCCAGGATAATTTAGATTATTCTGATAAGCTTGAGCGGGACAAGAGATCAGTAGACCTTGTTCTGGAACTTGCGCGGCCTCCAACGTTAAAGCTGCTAATCTTCGGTGCTACATGAATAAATGCCGACGCACTTGACAGCAGATCAGATTGCCGACGCCCGAAGCCTTGATGACCGACGCCCGACGCCTTGATCGACGCTATCATTGTACAGCGTTTATTGCTTGTAGTTTGCCTTTTCGTTTCCATGGCGCAAGTTCGGCCACTAAAATGTTTCGGCTTTATTAGCCCGGGCGCCATTTTCTTCACCATAACGACTGCTTGACATTCTTACTTCGCGAACAGTAATTAATTACCGTTTTATAAGGTAGCTATGACAAAACTATATTTTGAGTCGTACAAAGCATTATCTACGGTTGTCTATAAATTGCAATGCTCTTTGTACCGTCCGTTTAAAAAGTGCCTCAAGTCTAGAAATATACCACGTTACTGCTTCCTCCCGAGTCGCAATGGGAATTTAGTACAAAATATTAATATGGGTGTGTGATCTGCGGCATTTTATTTCGTTCTTTGCAGCCACAGCATCTCTTCGGCATCGTCATATCAAGAAAATATTACACGGTATAAAGTAATTGCTTTGTGTAATAGAAGAATCAGACTTAATTATACAATACAACAAGCTGTGGGATAAGCTTCAGGTTCATTTTCAATATTTTTATCAATGGCTTGAAAACACTCATGTGAAAAGCAAAATAAGGTTTCTCAAAAAATGCCAATTTCTTAGGTCCTTCAAGGGAGTTAAAGGTGCTGTGAATCACACCTCTCGCTAACAATAAATTAGTTTCCTTTCTTGCAGCATAGCCACGGGAGTACGCACAGCTCTGTAGAATGTGTATCACAGGTGACATGTATAAAACCACCGTATCACAGGTCACAGGTGTGTACACTGTGTAAACAGCGCAACCTGATAAGTTGGCGTAGTAGACATGTACTGATATTCGGTGATGGCGTTTTCTAAACGACTGCATGACCTGCACGAACAAGTAAATTACTGGCAAAGCAAGAGATCTTATTGAGTACTTCTGTGCTGTTTTACAGCAAAAGCTGTTATGAGATCACAACAAGGGCCGTTTTTGTGCCGTAGTTGTCCGCCGCCGCCGCCGGTGTCCGTAACCACTATGACACGAAATAAGAAAACACTAAATAAATAAAAACTGCCTATGACTGAATCGGAATCGAACCCAGGTCATCTGCGTGGCAGCCCAGCAATCTACCACTGAGCTACGCGGGTGCTCGAAACTGCGTTGCAAACTGACCCTATGCAGGCTTGATGCCGGGTAAGGAACCGCGTTAACGTGTTGTAAAGCGTTTTAGAACAGTAAAGTAACAACCAGGCGTCACACAATGCGAATTGCGTAACGAGTGGGTCTTTCAATGCTCCAACTCATTTAAAGAGCCTCGGGCATAATTCTTCATCGTCGTCAGCCAGAGCATCAACAAGGTGCACATAATGCGCTACAAGTGTGTAGCGGGTACCGCGCTTTTTTGAGGAATTACGAAGAATGGCATAGTGGACGCTTCCGCACTACAGAAAAATTATGATGATTAATGGCATAGTGGGTACCATGCAAGTGTGCTTGTAGTAGTTGCCCCAAGAGTGTTTAAAAAAATGCCCCCCACCTCCCCGAAGGGAATCGTGAGGAAATGCGAATGCATTTCCTGCGCCGACACCGTCTTCTGCCATCGCCTTGAGAGGCGCCCAGCCAGCGAACGGTCGAGAGTGAGGCGCGAGCGGACGGGAGAGTGGGGCGCAGGGAGGAGAGAGAGCGAACGGCGAGAGAAGGAGCGGCGAACCACTGCACCTACCCTCTCCTACACTCTCTCGCACCACATGCTCCGGTTGCTAGGGGCGAGGATAAGCCCGCGCGCCCGCAGCTGTTGCTATGGGAGAGGGAGTGAGAGCGGAGAGATAATACCTGCCGGCGCGCGGACACCTCCTCAACCTATCCTCCTCCTCCGCGGACGCCGCCGGATGCGCCTGACATAGCCCGGCTAAGAAATGCATTCGCATTTAAAAAGGCTCTAGGAATGCCGCTCTTCCAGCTTCCGCTGTGACTGTGCTGCGTGTTCCGCGCAGGCCTGGCATTTTTTTATTTAAATATTTGTAGGTTCTCACCCTCCATGACAATTTTCGTCTAAACAAGGTTAAGAGGGTGATCACGAGGGCACCCAGGCATAAGGACGGTTAATGGGGCAAGTTGGTGTGCTTCTATCTCGAACGAATAAAAAGCGCGACAGAAAACGAGGACGAGGAGAGGAACCACAGACTACAGCACTGTAGCCTGTCTCAAATCTCGTCTGTCTACAGCCCTGCATGTCTGCAGCACTGTAGCACTGTAGCTGTACAGCTCTACAGCACTGTTGTATGACTACAGATCTGTATTCAGCACTGTAGTCAGTCGTTCGTCTTCTCGACCTGCTGTGCTGTCGCCCTTTTTATTCGTTCAAATGGCATCACCCAGGCGTGGGCGGCTAGATAGATAGATAGATAGATAGATAGATAGATAGATAGATAGATAGATAGATAGAATGTCAAAGTTCCTTTTGTTTCCCATGAAATCGTTCGCATTTAAAACGTAAGATAGAAAACTGATAGCCTTGGCACACAATGAATTCTTAGATGGCGTAGTGAGATGCCTTAAATAACCGTCTCAGCAACTGGCAAGATTAACAAGCAACGGCAATTTAAAAAGAGGGCCAATTTCTTATTAACACTCACACGACAGTATTGCAAAAAACACATATTAAAAGCGAAAGTTAAAAGTGGAGGCCGTCTTGAGATTACAATTCCGTGAAGATTTCCGTGTTTCAACTGCATCAGCAAGACTGCAGGTGTATTGCATCGTTAGTCCTTCAGTTTGTGGTTGATGAGGTAGTATATTGCGGCAGTTAATAGTATAATAGAGCTTGCGCATTCTTACCATCCCTGAACTCCAGCTCCTCGGCACTTATTTTAGAAGGTATCAGGTTTGCAACTACGAAGGCCCAGACAGCGTACGCTGGTAGTATGTGCTTCATTCTTCAACACCAACGTTTTTGTAGTGCCTAAAAGAAAAGTATATTGTAGTTTGTGTACTCGTTATTTCAAGTTGTTTAGTATTGCCCAATACTACGTACATTTCACACACAATACAGTTTCCAGTGTTCAGTAACTAGAACCTTAAGAATGTGCGATAAATATACCCGGATATGAACAACGTGGTTTATCAAGAGGTGTCATGAGCTTAAAGATTGTTTAAAAATTCGTGCTTAATCAATGACATTGTAGTGTCTTAATCAATGACATTGTAGTGTCTTAAGGCGAAAAATCATCAAACCGACGGAATAGGCAGAAATAAAAAGAGCAATTGAATAAGAACGACTTTGTTCTTATTCTTAATACTTGAAAGGTAGCATGCTCCTGCATTGAACTTTTGTCTTGGCGATTTATGTAATCATGACAGTCTGTGAAGCGCGAAGGCGCATTTTGGCATTTTGAGGTCCGCTCCTTACTTCGTTCATACTTAGTGAAGATCCACGCGAGGATTGGAAATTACTGGAAATTAACATTAAAGAAGACATATTTGTAAAGTTGTTAGGCATAGAAGTAAAATCGCTAGAAAGAGTACATCGTGTGGGGAAATACCATAAAGAAAACCCCCGTCTGGTTATCTTTCGCTTGTATGACTTTGCAGAAAAAACAAGAATTCTGTCTTGCTGCAACAAACTGAAAGGAACAAAAATCACTATTTCAGAGCATTTTTCAAAAAAAAAAATGCGCGACACAAAGGAGGGCAACTTTGGCATTCCGCAGCACAAGAGAGGGCGCATGGCTCAAAGTGTCGGTAAATTACGACAACATGAAAGTAGGTGGGGAACTGTTTGTCTGGGATGCGCTTCGAAACCGAAGAGTGAAAATAACAAAACGAAATGCACTTACGCAGAAGCAGCCGAAAAGTCAAGGCAAACAATGACAGCCTTGTACCAAAATCTTGCGAGTTGTGCCACTTAACGCCCGTAGCGTCTCTAACAAGTTAACTCTACTCGAAAGTCTGATACTAATTCACTATTCACATATTTTAGTTATTACGGAAACATGGTTGCATGAAGACCCACTCAATTCTGATGTTGTTCCCTATTCATACAAATTATTCCGCTAAGATCGAACAACACGGGGTGGCTGGGTCGCTCTAGCTATTGAAAAGAACATTAAGCCTTCCCGTTTCGAAGACATTAGCGACCACGAAAGTGTGTGGTGCAAGGTCAATCACCATGGGAAAAGCATATTTTCTGGGGCAGTGTACCGGCCCCCAAATTCTTCCTCTGATTATTTAGAAATTATGCGCGATGACATCGCACAACATACAAACTCAGGTTTGAAGGTAATTCTTTGTGGAGAATTTAATTTGCCAGGAATAAATTGGCCAGACCTGTGCCATGGCCACCGAGAAATAGCAAGTGCAGAACCATTGCTACTAACAGCATTCAGTTTCTCATTGTCCCAATTAGTATCTGGTGCCACACGTATTGTAGATTCTTATTCATCAATACTTGACCTCGTGTTCGTTAGTAGTTCACTTGATCACTGTGCTATCAGTGTTGAAGATGGGATTTCCGATCACAAGATCCATTATCCATATTATCCATTCATATTATCCATATTATCCATTCATGTCCTATAAGACTATCTCAAACAACAAAAACAGCTCGAACCACCTATTTCAGAGACTATGCATATGCGGACGACGATGCCGTTTTAGCCCATTTAGAGACACCCTTTCCCCATTTCGAAAAAAATAAACAACGTAAGCGAAATGTGGTCATGCTTTAAAGATATTGTGAGCTATTGTGAAACCTATTACGTTTCTTTGAAAAGGAAACGCGTCGATCGAGAGTATCTTAGGGTGACACGGGAGATAATATATTTAAAACGAAATATTCAACGACAACGCAAGCGCGGAATATCTAGCAATCTACACAGCTTATCGCCACGTTAAACAACAAAATTTCTACCGCTAAGTTTCACTTCTTTTTGGAAACACTACCGTCCTTCATGCGATCAGAGCTAAAAAAGTGTTGGAACTATTTGTCAAATCAGCATTCCGATATCTCCCAGCTTACATCATGCCAGAAAATCATCACTCACGCAGACCAAATAGCCGATAAAATGAACGCTTTCTTTCACTCCGTCTTCACGTATGAGTCTTCTGGGAGAAGTTTACCGTCATATTCCTTAATGAACCCTGTGCCAGAATTGAAGTTAAATCTAGAAGGTATCCACTGCTTATTACGAAAACTTGACGTCAAGAAGTCCGCAGGCCCAGATAACATTTCAAACGCTTTCCTTAACCTCTTCAGACCTGAGGAAAAAGTACTTAAGGTGAACTCACACAAACTCTTTATTTTGAGCATTTGGGGGGTAACGAAACACTTCTCAGGAGAAGAAAAACAAAAACTGTAATTTCAGAGGAGAAAATGGATGTACCCATTTGGGTACATCAGGCCTAAGCTGAGTAAAAATCAACAGAGCCATTTTTTTCTTTAGAAGGCAGGGAAACAGCTGACATTTAGGGCGTGTAACGCGGGTTTTCACGCTGTTACCTTCATTGTGGCATTTTATCTGAAACTTTGGGGGGCACATGCCCTGAAAAATTTCCCTCCATGCGAAATCGTGCCTCATTAGCTGGTATTGAAACCACTTTGCTACGTTTTGGGACTTCCAGAGATAAGCCAATTTGAGCATCCCGCTGTACTGCATTTTGGAATTCTTGCATTTGCTTCACGTGTGGGTGAATTGGCATTTCCGCCACTCTTTTCTTAAACTTCAATTGGTCGAGAATGTTTTTGCTACAACATCTATGAGCTTGCAGTCATTCCTGCATTCGGTCCTGTGATTCATCGTCACTAGTTCCAAAAAGGGGGCAAATACCCTCATGGGCCCCTTCTTTGTATGAACATCTGTGAATATCTGTCCTGAATTTAGGCATCTACGTGCCCAAAGGTCCTCACCACCCATATTGTTGCTGCATGCTTTGTTGCCATGGGGATGCTGTACATCTACTTTTTTTTCTCCTCCTATGACCCACGCGTACCCGCATGTATTCTACCCTTTTTCGATTGGGCCCAGTCTGCCTCTTTCAAAATCGAGCCGCAACGTTGAACTTGGAAGCTCACTGGTGCATCAATATCTTCATCTTCATCATCGTCATCACCATTATCATCATCACTGCTGCTATCTGACCATTCACTGCTGCTGTGCAGCTCACCCACAATGTCGCCTTCATCAGACAAGTCAATATCACTCTAAAAAAGTAGCTCATGTATCTCTTAAGTCACTAGGAAATCTGCCTGCAACACAAAACAAAATTGAATGTATTTTCAACGCAATGACCTGAAGTACCCAATTGGGTGCATTCGTAAGTATGTTAAGTTATCTCAGAGGCAACTCAAAGCAACAAGTCCGAAATTTCCATGCGTCTTCTCTAGTCTATCGTGATCATTTATACTCACTGCTTAACAAAATACATCTAGCATTTCATTACTTTAGAAAAATCTAATCTCACCTGGTCGACTGCACGCGCTATCCTCGCATGACGCTGTCGTACTTCTTTTTACTGCGAGCGCGTACATGGGCATACGGAGACATGTCATGGGCATTTTGTTAACTGACGCTTCCGCTCACAGAAACATCAATTTTCGTCAAGCGGTCTTCAAACATGGGATCACAGCACGCGTTTTCCAAATGTACCCATTTGGGTACCCACGGACTGAGGAGGTTAAGAGAAATTCTGACTAGATGAGTCAGTATCTGCACAAAATATACATTATCTCCATATCTACACACACAATCCCTGACGATTGGCGCACGGCTAAGGTCATCCCCATACGTAAGTTCGGATCTAAAGACGAAGCTAGAAATTACCGCCCGGTCACTTTTACAAGCACGAGCTGCAAAATATTAGAGCATAAAATTTTTAAAGGGATTACAACTCACCTAGAGACTAACAAGCTGCCCTACTCTCGGCAACACGGATTTAGATCTGGCTTGTCAACAGTCACACAGCTAGCCGAGATCACCGACGATATTGCAAACAGGACAAATAAATGCCGTTTTTCTGGACATTGTAGAAGCGTTTGACGTCGTACCCCACCATGATCTCATAATAAAAATGCAAGCAATCGGTATTGAACATAACGTTATTAAATGGGTAATGTCTTACTTAAAAAATCGTAAAGAATTCGTTTCTTTGAACAACAATATCTCGAGGAGCCTAGACGTCCTGTCAGGCGTACCACAAGGATCCGTCCTAGCGCCAATTCTCTTTGTTATCTACATTAATTACATTTCCTTTTGCGTCGACCCATCCATTCAACTAAGGCTTTTCGCAGATGACTGCGTCGTGTACACTAAGGTAAGTCTAACTGAGGACCACGTTAAACTTAATCACTCGCAACAAAAAAAATCAAGCATGATGCTCTCAATGGGGAATGACAGTAACCGCAACAAAAAATTGTAGCCATAAGTTTTACAAATAAGAAAAAGCCTCCTATCTTTTCATATGGATTAGGAAATTCGGAAATCACCTAAAATATTGACATAAAATACTTGCGAGTTATATTAACGTCCAACCTAAGTTGGGAACCGCATATAGCGGCTATTTGTTCGAAAGCGCAAAGAAAGCTGTCGTTACTCAAGAAAAAAATTCGGAACGTTCCACATGACTTTAAGTTAACCTCTTATACGACACTGGCTAGACCCGCACTAGAATATGCCGACATAATCTAGAGTCCCCATCAGAAATTTCGTACCCACAAAAGTGAGCGAATCCAAAATTTAGCAGTACGATTTGTGTTTTCAAGTTTTTCCACACATACCAGTGTTACCGCTCTGCGTAAAAAAGCCGAACTGTATTGTCTTCACCAGCGCATAACAATTTCCAAACTCAAATTTTTGTATCATTTGTATCATGCGCATTATAAAATATCCAGAGTAGAAGATCTCCTTGAACCCCTCAGACACTCTTCAAGAACTAACCACAACAAGACAATACGGCTACCTAAAGTCACCAAAAAACTCTGTTCATAAAATTGATAAAACTTCCCCATCTCCCGCTAAACGGAACCATGTGTGGATGCGAAGCAGCGGGGCGATGACTGGCTTGAGCGGGAGAAACGTCGCCGCTCCCGTGTCGCGGCAGGGGGCCCGGGCGCTCATCGCGGCGCTACACAGGAGAGAATGAGGCGCGCCCGCTCCGTCATTTTCATACCGCGGAACTACCGTGGCGCCCCCCAGCGGAGTATGCAGCTGTCGCACCACTTGTCGTGCGCGCCGCTCCGTAGAGTACAGGATTCCTAGAGGAGAGAATGGTGGGGACCGTAGGAGAGGAGAGAGAGGCGGACGGGACGCGCATGCGCTGTGGGACGCGGGTGCCGCTCCGTAGAGTAGAGGATTCCTAGAGGAGAAACTTCCCCATCTCCCGCTAAACGGAACCATGTGTGGATGCGAAGCAGCGGGGCGATGACTGGCTTGAGCGGGAGAAACGTCGCCGCTCCCGTGTCGCGGCAAGGGCCCGGGCGCTCATCGCGGCGCTACACAGGAGAGAATGAGGCGCGCCCGCTCCGTCATTTTCATACCGCGGAACTACCGTGGCGCCCCCAGCGGAGTATGCAGCTGTCGCACCACTTGTCGTGCGCGCCGCTCCGTAGAGTAGAGGATTCCTAGAGGAGAGAATGGTGGGGACCGTAGGAGAGGAGAGAGAGGCGGACGGGACGCGCATGCGCTGTGGGACGCGGGTGCCGCTCCGTAGAGTAGAGGATTCCTAGAGGAGAAACTTCCCCATCTCCCGCTAAAGGGAACCCATTTACAAAGCGCTTAGGCACATTTCATCATCATATCCAACAAAAAGATCAACAAAGTGATCAGCTACGCTACCAATTTAAGAAGGGTAGGGCAGGCTTTTATTTCTATAAAAATATGTCGGGTGCATCGTGTAACCCGCCTTGCAAACGACAGCAGCAGAAAGATGAAAAGGTACTGAGTGCAACAAAAGACGCAATACACAAGAAAGACACACAAGGTATATACGGGCGCTACTTTCAACTCCTTATTCCACAACGCCGTCATGAAATATATATAGGGCCGGCACATGTGCAGATGCGCTCAACGAAAAATTTAAAAACATGAGTATGAGGACACATGTACTAATTGACGTACGCGTCGAGGTGTCTAAATTATTTCGGGTACAGGGTGAAAGAAGGTTTCCTAAAGCATCCCGACCCCCTCTTGATAATTTAATGTCATACCAGTAAAACCGCGGCTTGAGCCACGAATCTTTGCCTAGTGAAACAGTGCCTCACAAGCACAAGAGTTCACGTAATCTGTTAAGTATATTCGTTCCTTCTGCGCCGTTCCTTCTGCGTTGGGTCATCTCTTGCGCTCAGTAACTATTTATCATTATGCACCAAAGTCCTTTTTGAGCCGGAATAAAACAAACGTATCACGTAACGTTGAAACCCGAGCGAAGTAGCGTAATCTTTATCAGAATGGCGAATGCTATAAAAAGGACGTCTTTTAAACTCCGACACACGGGGCTTGGGTCCTTCAGGAGCAAGAAATGAAAAAAAAAGGGGTGAACTGGGGTGACCACCATGCCGAAAAAAGTTAACCACAATTCTACATCTTGTGATTGACAGATCCGTCGGACATCAACAACAATATACCACCAATTTCGGCCTCTCAAATGAATTGAAAAGATTTTTATCTTTTCAATCCATTGGGCCCTGCCAATGGATTGAAATCCATTAAGCCCTGCCACCCAGGGCCCTGCGGCACTTTATGAACCATAAAACAAATGCAACAAGTACGAGGTAGACGTTTATTTTAGACATTGTGCCGTTTTTTCCCGACCGGTTTTTCCTTTGACGCAGTTCTTCGTCACGGTGGACGTTCAGGTCTGACGTAACACGGAGGGTCGTCCTTTCGATGCGCCCTCCTCGCACTGTTTCGATATCACCATTGAGTTTCAGTAATGAGTATGTAAGACTACACGGTTTCTTCATTATTAAAAGCAGGAAATCCATCAATGCTGCTGCCCTGCCAATTTATTGCATTGACAACAGACAAATAGGTAACAAAACAGTGAAGCTACTTTTTGACAAATTGTATTTGCGGAGTGCATCGACTTAGTGGCAAGTTTCAATGCACAACATACGTCCACGTGCATACGGACTGCCAGCCAAATTTACATCACATTAATGATGTGCGAAAAATAGCAACGGAATTTCAACAATTAAAGAAACTAGATGTGTTGATACGTTTTATCAAGTTAGCACAGTGCATGAAACCTCTGGTTACTATGTCTCTTACTCTGCAGCAAAACATCCGCCGCGAAGGAGCAGTGGCCATGGTGCTCGACTGCTGACCCGAAGGCCGTGGGTTCGACCCCGGCCACGGTGGTCACATTTCCATGGATGTGAAATCGTTGAGGCCCGTCTACTAAGCGATATCACTGCCCGTTAAACAACCCCAGATGGTCTAAACTTCCGGAGCCCTCCACTACGGCGTCTCTCATAATCATATGGTGCTTTTGGGACGTAAAACCGCAGATCATACTTTCACGGGGGTGAGAGTATAAAAGGAAGAAATATATTTACAAATTATACAGATGGAGGTAGACGGAGCTGCAGCCAAGATGGCGGAACAGCCACTACGCGAGCGCTATTACATTCGTCGTCTTCATCGCCTTTCTGGTGCATTCCTGCCGTGCAACATATGACCCCCGCCGCTGGTAGCGCTGTCTCGGCGCTTACGAAAGAATAGGATCGTGTGCGGAGAAGTATGGTTTGAGGCGAGAGACGTGCACGATATCAGTAGCGTGTACAGACGAAGACGAACGACTGTCCAACGGAGCGACCTCATATGTGACCTCGGTAATCTGTCGTAAGACTTTGCAAGGCCTGGAGTAGCGAGGGAGAAGCTTCAACGAAAGAAAGGCCAACATGGCGGCAAGGTGTCCAGAGAAGAACCAAAGAGCCTGGAGAGTAGGAAACGTCTCTGTGATGGCTATCATAGCGTGCATTCTGAGACCGTTGCGAGGCAGAGAGTCGATCCCCTGCGATCTGGCGGGCCGCGTGAGCCTGAGCAGTTGCATCAGGAGCGTACTATAGTATCACGTAGTCTATAGTCCAACGGAAATTTTACACTTCAGTCATTGTTCTAGTTCCTCGCTTGCAGTGAAGAAGACCTCACCGCCAGTTCATCCTTACATTACATAAACCACGCATAATTAACACCTGCACTCTTTAAGCCGGCCGCAGCAAACCACAGGTGGGTATGCGCCACAGGACTGGGGCAAGCCCCGCAACCGAGTACAGCAGGTACGAGCGTTAAAAGAAAGCTCTGCTCGGTGAAGTGGAACACGCGAAACACGGCAAAGAGAAAGAGAGATAGAGAGGGAAATAATGTGAAATAAAGATAAAAATGGAGAGTAGTAAAGATAAGAAAGCCGCAAAAAGATAGAAAGACAGAGATTGATGCAGAAAAGGAGAGAAAGGAAAACAGCCATAAGGAATAAATAGAAAAATAAAGAGAGCAAGACAAAAAGAGAAACAAAGAAAGACAGCGATATCAGCAGAGAAAAACGGGGAAGAAATAGAAATAAAGATAGAAAGAGCGAGAAAGAGTGAGGAATAGAGAGAGGAACGCAGAAACAAAAAGCAACAGATACAAGAAAGAGGAGAAAGAGGAAGAACGAGAAGAAAGAAAAATAAAGAGAAAAAGGAAGGCCACCCAGCTGCGCTCTTCCTTCAAGCTTGGCACCACTAGTGCGAAGCTGCTCTAACTTTTTAGGTTCCGCAATCCGTATACAGGTTTACTTACTTTTCATCCAAATAAATTTAATTAGTAGCGGTTTCTAATATGAAAGCGTCATACTTCATTCTTAGTCGAACGTCTCGCGGAAAGGTAAAGAGAGCTACCTAGTTGGTAAACAAAAGCACGTAGTCTTGCGCTGCAGCTAGTTCGAACTAACAGAAGATAAACTTCATTACTTTGACACAGCTGGATGTAACGCTATTCTTGTTTATTTCGTTCCGCAATAGGAAGCTACCACATTTCATGGGGGAGGTTGTTCTAACAATAAGTATAGTACGTAATAAAATGCGCGTACGTGACGTAAATTTTATTTTATGAAGGTTTCGAAGATACTTGGATCAATCAGCGTATCATTGGACTATGGAAATCACAACGTTTGGTGCGGTTTCTCCTAGATCGGTTATGTAGATGCAGCTCCGAACAAGAGATGAAAAACAGGAACATGCATGCGCGAAGCGAAATGCCCAGGTTGAAACTTATATCTGCACTAAACAATTTCTATTTTCTAAGTGGCTTGCTGACGTGAAGAATCTGAGGGATCAAAGGATGCTAACGTTCATATTTGAGGTTTTGTAGATTAAGCTTTCGTATTCGAAAGTCGTACGTCCGGGAATCATATAAAACATGCATGACGTTTGCGGCCGCATGGTGCACTAATGTTTGAGGTGAACTGCAGCAGTTGAAAATTATGAGAGCCTTATTCTCGTTAAACGTGTTATGCAGAAACGCCGTGTCACTAGAATCAAGAGCGAGATCAAAAATTTCTATAGGACTAGAATGCTGCTGCCCCTGCAATGGTAAGCAGGCACAGTTCACCTGGTACGTGCGGCGAACACTGAGAAGTATCAGAAAGTGGATTACCGCTCGTCATCGCATTGTACAAAGTTTCACGCTCGAAGATGGACGCGTCAACAGCTTCTTTCGATGCTCGTCGATCAAATAGCGTGAGGCCCTGTACAATGAATGAACGCAGCTGTGTACCAACTAAAACACGCTTGCAAGCGCTCGAGTAGCGGCGCGCGAGCGCACCTCTATTTCATAATTCACGTGTTTCGCGCGCTTTTCTTGTTTCTCGGGAATAACAACCAGGCAGATTTCAGCAAAAAATAAATACTTGATTCTGGGGTTATTAAAGGCGAGGTACGAGATAAATTCAATTTTTTGCCGATTAGAGCAAGAATAACAAAGTTGGCTATTTAAAGCTAATTAATTATTGGGCGCTTAGTCATGAAAAAATACACGTTGTAAGTACACACGACTACCACTAATATACAACAGGTAGGATGTTCCTAGGGCAGGTTTCTTTAAATCTTGGTCCTAGTTAGCTGGGACACCCTGTGTATATATATATATAGATAGATAGATAGATAGATAGATAGATAGATAGATAGATAGATAGATAGATAGATAGATAGATCTGCACATGCGAGTCCCCCCCCCCCCCCCCCGAACAAAATTTCTGGCTACGCCACTGGTGAGCGCATGAGGTTTTTTACATAAACGACAAAGGATTAGCGCAGATCACAGCGCAAAAGGCACTTCTATGCTCATTTCGCATGTTAGAACAGTGGCAGAGTCTCTTACCTTTTCCACAATGCCCCAAGTAGGAAAGTAACGCTTGAGGCTACCTCTTGAACGAAGGACTTCGTTCGTCAACTTCACTGGCAGCGTGACATGATTCCTTCATGCTGAGATACTCGCTTTTATATTCGCACGTATGCAGCAGATGCTTAAAATAAAATAAATACAAAGTACCAGGGTTTCATTGTCAGGTCCGTTTCGTCTTCTGTGCGTAGCGTATGACGCTGAAAGCTATATTTTTTGTTTATTGGTAATCTACTTCCTTGGTAGATTTCAGTATTTGCGGATTGCCACGTGTTCCATTGTGCTATATTTATGAAAAGTTTTATATCATGAGCTTTGTTCTTTATCTTAGATTTATTTATTTATTCTAGGAAGAACGCGTCAGAAGTAAGGCGGATAAAAGGTAAATGAAAGTACAGTTATTAGACGTGGAACTTATCTAGTTGATACACGGTCGGTACGGTTCAAAAACCGGCGTGGTGTTTTTTTGGGACGTAAAACCCCTACAACTATTACAGTAAAAACCAGCGTAAACCACCCCATAATAAAATAAAAAATCACAGGGCAACTGGCATTTCTAATAGAAAGAAAAATACACGAAAAAAGACCAGCTATACCCCCTGGCGGTCACTTTGCGCATGCGCGATCTACACTATCGCAATGGCCAAAATCTTAAATTCCTACCGTGGCGTTTAGCAAACTAATCTCTTTGTCAGAGGGGCGCGATTCGCATCGCTGACGCAGTTTTCCCTGTTTCACTGTGCAGAACGCTCCCAAAATTTGCCTTTGAATCTTCGTTTTCCCGCGACATACAATACCTCTTCTGCTGAACGCAGGAGTATGTATGTTCGAAATCATAGTTGTCTAAAACGGCCGATCGGCCGCTTCCACCACCATCTTTTGCAAAAATATGCAGCGACAGATGACACAATGACACCAAACAGAGTCATATCGCATATTAAAGGGACCGACAAGTGGCCAGAACGTGTGATTAGATCCTAGTAGAAATGACAAGACCATGAAATGTAGTGACAGATTCCAGCATTCTTTTCGCGTTGTGACTAGGATTTATACTTTTAAATCGTGCTTAAGAGTGATAAAAACCGTCATGTCGCGCAGACTAGCGGAAGAGCCTTAAAGCTGGATTATGGAATATGGAGTCGATCACTTCACTGTACGTAGTCGCGTAGCCTGATGCTGTCACGGGCGCCAGTCCTCAAAATTAAATTATGTATATTATTATCCAGCGCCGCTCAATTATGGGCTGCTTACGAAATAAAAGGACTTGCACATAGAGAAGCGGCGCTGCTGTCGCCGCCGCCAGTGGACCAAGTCGAGCCGCGGCGCATGCGCGCGGAGTGCACCCATGCGCAGTAAACCAGCGCGCTCGAATACGAACGGCTCTCGCGCTCACTGTTTGCAGCATATGAGTATACGACTGCATATTCGCTGCAGATAGACAAAATTTGATTACAAATGTTTTGCGGCGGTTTCCACTTTACCATTTCATGATTAGACTCACTGACTGGTAAGCTTTCCGTTGCGCTAAAAAAAGTAGGTACCATAAAAAATTGGTTGTCGGTCCCTTTAAGTTCTTGTGCTACAATTAAAGCATGAAGGGAAACCTGTAGCCAACGCAAGGTATCAGCTGAGGCCGGCGCCAAAGTCCACAGCCACGCGCATGACCGCTCTAGGCAAGTGCCTTTCCGACTGTACACCCGCACTACGTACATTCGCTTGCCTCATGAGCCCTGCCATTCGCGGGATGGGAGGCCTTGTGTTCCCTGAACAACGTATGACATACGAGGGTGGTCTGAAAAGTTCTCGGCCTGATGTAGAAAAAAGCGCTTTGGACCTTTAAAATTATGTTTATTTTTCAACATAGTCTCCTCTCAACTCTTCACACTTGGTCCATCGATGTTTCAGAGCCAGGATTTTGTCCTTAAAAGGACGTTGTGGAAGTTCTCAAAAGTACTCATCCAGAGCAGCAATCGCTTCTTCATTGAATGAAAAACGTTGCCCACCAAGAAAGATTTTGAGTTTTGGGAACAGGTGGTAGTCCGAGGGGGCCAAGTCAGGAGAATAGGGTGGGTGCTCCAACAATTCGTACTTCAAATCGTGCAATTCAGCCATTGCAAGATGCCCTCTGGGCACCGGTGTATTGTCTTGATGAAAGATGATTTTCTTCTTCTGCAAACTTGGTCTTTTCTCACGAATTTGCTGATCCAATTGAGTTGAAAGGTCAGAATAATACTCCCCCTGTTATGTTTTCACCCTTTTCAAGATAATCCACAAGCAGAAGCGTCCCAAAAAACAGAGGCCATCACCTTTCCAGCGGACGGAACTGACTTGGCTTTCTTTGGTGCAGAGGACCCGGCTTCAGTCCACTGCTTTGATTGTTTCGATTCCGGGGTCTAATGGTGAATCCAAGTTTCATCCACCGTTATAAATCTGCGCAAAACGTCCGCTGGATTTTTGTTATACAGCTCCAAAGCATGCTGTGACATCGTCATGCGGTTGCGTTTTTGCTCAGGAGTAAGGATGTGCGGCACCCATCTTGCACAGAGCTTGTTCGTGTGTAGTTCGTTATGCAAAATGTGACCTACACGTTCCACTGAGGTGCCAACAGCCTCGGCAGTTTCGCGCACCATCGACAAACATGTAATTTCGAACGTACGTTCTTTTTCAACGATTAAATATCTCTGAAACCAACATCAATTTCACGGCCCTATATGTCTACCGTGTACTGGAGCATTCGGGGTATACATTACCGCGACGGCTTAAAAGAACCCATGTCGTAAAAAATTCAGTGTAGTAGCGGCTTTGGCTGTGAACGAACTAGGCGTTGTCAGCGTACGAATAATACCGACCAATGCAAAAAAAAAATGAATATCAGGTTTCCCCTCTTAGTCAACACAGGTGTTCTGTACTGCAGTCTAGGATTCTTGCGTTGAAAAATTCGTAAACAGGTGGCGTATGCTGTAGCCGACGTTTCGCCAGGCGGCCTTGTCTTCTTCAATGCTGCAACCTTGAAGAAGGCAAGTCAG
Organism: Rhipicephalus appendiculatus; assembly: GCA_030522465.1. Taxonomy (NCBI): domain Eukaryota; kingdom Metazoa; phylum Arthropoda; class Arachnida; order Ixodida; family Ixodidae; genus Rhipicephalus; species Rhipicephalus appendiculatus. The sequence goes on from JALIZH010017734.1 coordinate 33,584, forward strand.
CTGGTCGAAACGTGGGCTACAGCACACAACACCTGTTTACGAGTGTTTTATCGCAAGCTTCCATCTTACCCTGACACATGCCCTTTTTTTAGTTTGGGATTCTATCACAGAGCAGTGCAAGAGGTTGAATTTTGTTTGAACGATTATCCTGAAAAGGCGCCATGTCGGGCGAGCGGAAACAAAGGTAATATTGCATGTTAGAAGCGTAGGATCACACCGCGCGTCACATCAATGAATTGAAAAAAAATTCCCCATCTCCCGCTAAAGGGAACCATGTGTGGATGCGAAGCAGCGGGGAGATAATTAGCTTGAGCGGGAGGAGCGTCGCCGCTCTCATTTCACGGCAGTGGTCCGGGCGCTCATCGCGACGCTGCACAGGAGAGAGAATGAGGCGCGCGCGCTCCGTCATTTTCATACCGCGGAACAACCGTGGCGCCCCCAGCGGAGTATGCAGCTGTCACACCACCTGTCGTGCGCGCCGCTCCGTAGATGATTCCTAGATGAAAGGACGGGGGGGGGGGACCGTAGAAGAGGAGAGAGGGGGAGGGGGACGTGCATGCCCTGTGGGTGTGTGGGACGCGGGAGCCGCTCCGTGGAGTTGAGGATTCTTAGAGGAGAGAGGGGGGACAGGACGCGCATGCGCTGTGTGGATGTGGGCGCCTCTCCTTAGAGTAGATGATTCCTAGAGTAGAGGAAGGGGGTGAGCGTAGGAGAGGGGACGCGCATGCGCTGTGGGGGGGGTGTGGGACGCGGGGGGCTGCTCCGTAGAGTAGAGGATTCCTAGAGGAGAGAAAGGGGTGAGCGTAGGAGAGAGAGAGGGGGGGAGGGGACGCGCATGCGCTGTGGTGGTGTGGGACGCGGGAAGGAGGGACGGACTAAGCCCCCCTCCAAACACATGCAAGCAAGATTAAGGAATGGGGTCAACCTGGGCGACAGACACCACCTGCCTAGCCATTGCTAAGCAGCCTCTCTCTGCTCTCGGCCATGACTCAAGGAATTGGGTCAACCTGGGCGACAAACACCACCTGCCTAGCCATTGCTAAGCAGCCTCTCTGTGCTCTCGGCCATGACTGTGTTAGGGTTGACGGCCTTCATATTACTACAGTGTTCTGGTTCGCATAATGGGTGCTTCCCTACTTCATGAAAGTGGCCGGACGCGGGACGGGGGACGGGGGACGCGGGACGGACACGGGAGCCTCCCCGAGCATAAGATGCTTCGCATCTAAAAGTGAGTCGTTGCTGCTCACCCATTACAAAGGGTGCATCGATGATTCATGACCATCATCGACATCATCATAATTATCATTATCAGACACAGCATAAGAAGCTTGAGTGTAATATGAAGCTGGTGGTGTTTTGAAAAACCCACCGCAGCAGAAAAGACTGCGCGATGTGTTGTCGTGTCCCGGGGCTTCCGGGAATGAAGAAGCCGATAGTATTTAAACATGCCTAATTGGCATGCCAGCGACATAGCGATTACTGAGAGTGTTGAAGGAAAAGTGGCCCTGCCCCGCCCTGCGCCAAGCGCTTTTATTCACACCGTGGGCGAGGGTGTTGCGATATGGCCCGCTTGACAGAGTATCGCGCGAGCACACCTGTACAGATATGCGAGATCCCCCCCCACACTTATTTGGATCCCCAAGCATTTTCCGGAAATTTTACGGCACAAAGCGATCAGGTGCGCGGCACTGCTTTGTGGGTAGTGACGTTTGCTAACAGCGTTTGAAGTGTCCGCCGGTTCACTTTGTGCAGTGGGCGTGCTGTCGACGTCATTTGATGAGTCGGGGGCCGGGACCTGTGCTGGAAATTCTTGTCGTCTTCCATCGAAGGGCAGATGGAGCTCCGCGGTGATGTCGGTGTTATCGTTGCGGACGTGATTTTGGTGACGCGCCCACTGGAACACACCACGCGGGGTCACTACACTCAAACGATACGATAGTGGTCCCATGCGCGCGAGAACTATAGCACACAGCCACATTGGTCCCGATCGGAAATTGCGCACACAAACGGCATCACCTACATAGAATACGTTGTCGCGACTTGGGTGACGCCTTTGCTGGTCAAACGGGCGCTGGAGTACTCTGTTCTCGATCGTGCAATCGCTGGGCGTATCAGGTCTAGGCTGGCCCGCAGGCATCTCCCCAGGAGCAAACTGGAAGGGTCCTCCCCTGTCGTAGCATGAGGCGTATTACGATACGCCAGAAGGAAGTCAGCTAACTCCTCCATGGCTGTGCTCGGACTGGTCTTGCGGAGCGCAAACTACAAAGTCTGAACAAAACTCTCTGCCAATCCGTTGCTGCTTGGGTGGTACGGTGCGGTCCTTATGTGTCGTATTCCCCTTTGCTTGAGGTAGGCTTGCAAATCTGCTGAAATAAACTGGCTTCCGTATTCAGACACAAGTGTTTATGGAAATCCAAATATGCAGAAATGTTCATGAATGCAAGCAATGGTTGCCTCTGAAGTAGTGGTGGTCATGGGACACACTTCTGGCCACTTGGAAGGGGCGTCGAGTTATACTAAGTATGATATACCTTTTATTGGACCTGCAAAGTCCACGCGTAGGCGTTGCCAATGACGCGTCTGCCAGGATCAAGGATAGATCAGCACTTTCACTGGCAAAGTGCTTGTTTACGGAATTTACGGAATTTGTGTCGTATCACCACAAGCATTCCCAGCATGTCACAACCTTGATATAAGGAACCTTCTAGTTTCCTGCAAAAAAAAATGGTTTCAGGTTCGCACATACGTTAGAAGGCCAGACTGACAAGACATGCTGCACTACTTGACGGAAAACTGGATCCCGTGCCGTTTCGTCTGCGATCTGTTTACTGCAGACGGGCATGCTGTACAGACGTAAAACCAGACAAGTTTCTTTAGCACCGTCTCTTCCCGGTTGCTGCATTGGAAGGCGCGATAAGCAATCAGCGTCCACATTCTACGCTGAAGGGCGAAAGTGCAACGAAAGAAAATCACGCCATATCCACGAAGTCGGCGAAGCTCGATCGTTTTCATCCATGGCAGAAAAAGAATGTGTGGTGTGGAACGCGCTTATGCTTTATGGTCATCAGCGTCATCGTCATCGTTATCACGTGTAGTGGGTACATTCCACTATACTTCGTCATCGTCATCTTTATCACGTGGAGTGGGTACATTCCACTACACGTGGCTATCTACCTACCCACTACAACTACTACTACATAGGAGGGACAGACCCACACCCTTAGCAGGTTCGCCCCTAAAAGAATATGCAGAAAGCGTGACTGCCCAGCGTTGCAGTCTGGCAGCTGCGATGGCTGGAATGCCTGTTTTGGGGCCAAAGATTGTCTCAAGTGGCTTGTGATCTGTGAGCAACACAAACCTCCGTGCGTAAACCTAGTAACGAAGCTTCTTGACTCCAAAAACAAGCGCTAATGCTTCTATCTCTAATTGGCTGTAACCTTGTTCAACCTTCGTTAACGTGCGTGAAGCATAAGCTATTTGATGAACTTGGCCTTAAGAAATGTGCGACAAAACCGCGCCTATCCCGTAGGAGGAAGCGTCGCATGACTACTGCAATTGCAAAGTGGGGTCATAGTGAATTAGAATAGGCTTTGACCACAGTAGTTTTTTTTTACTTCGTAAAGTCAAATGAAGCATACGAATGCATTCTGCCGAAGAAGCAGAAAATAACAGGAAATCAGTACACTTGCTAAGAAAGCTGTATTGAAATATTGCGTGATGCCGGATTGAAAGCGATCTGCTTAAAAAGCGGGAGGTCGATATCAGAAATGGTACATATCAAGAAAGTTTTGATTGTGGGAACTCCCAACCAGCATTTGTACAATCACGTATTGGTCCTTTTTTTGGGCTGTTCTAGAGGCTGAAGAACGCTGCTAAGAACATATAGGAAGCCAAACTTATTCATCGCGAAAACAGTGCTCCAGCGACAGCCGCTATCTATAACAAAACTGAACAGCCGCCTTACGAGAGTGCAATGCGAAATAAAGATTTCAAAGAAAGATAGAAAGAAAGAAATAAAAGAAAGAAAGAAAGAAAGAAAGAAAGAAAGAAAGAAAGAAAGAAAGGAAGAAAGAAAGTCCGTCGGTCAGGCCACCCCGCGCCAAGCTTCGGTTGCCCCTATTCTCTACACAATCTGACGTCCCGAATTAGGCGGAACATGTCACGGTTTTCCGGGTGGTGTCCCGCTGTCGCGCCACCTTCTTGCGGGACGCCCTTTTGTCCCGCTTTCGCCCGAAAGTGTGGGCTTGCACTTAAAAGGGTACTGACACAAAATTTCCCGGCCGAGATAGCCTGCGGGATCGATTCCCGTGAACATGCATATATCATCTGCAAAATATCATCCGCAAATTTTAAATTAATTTTGTAGTTTTCGTGAGTGATCGACTCCCTTGCGCTATTGACACCCTAATAGATGACCCTTGGTGACCCTTGGTGACATTGTCAACGTGGAGCGCCTGACTATGACCCGCTCATAGTGACAAGCTGTTAGGTCGCCCGGCGGCTCCCTTTTCATCCCCGGGGTAATTGTATCGATGCCTTGGAACTTAGAAATGGGTTGCACTCTCGAGAGCCTTCTAGTGGGTCATCTGCAAAAAGGACGCCGCTCGCGCTGAGAGTTCGTGCCTGGCCGTGGCTGTCCCCATTACGCAGTATCTCTGACTAACGGCAAATAAACACCTTATCTATCTATCTATCTATCTATCTATCTATCTATCTATCTATCTATCTATCTATCTATCTATCTATCTATCTATCTATCTATCTATCTATCTATCTATCTATCTATCTACCTATCTATCTATCTATCTATCTATCTAGCCGTCTACGTATGGGTGCTATCGTGATCACCCCCCTTACTTGGGGTAAAACAAAAAAATCACAGTATATCCACGGAGTGAATGATGATGAGTTGGCGAAGCTCCGGAGGTTCATCGGTGAACCGTGAATCTTCCGTGAAATTCGCCCAGTACATCATGAAAGACGTGACAAACACTGTGTGTATATATACAAGAAATTTATATTTTATTCGTGAGCCGTGATTTTCCGTTTTGTTTTCGTTTCTTCGTTGGTCGTGGTTACCGTTTACATAAGCCATGGCTTCCGTTCCCCCTTCATTATAACGGCTTTATGGTCGGTGAAATGGAGGGAGAGCGGTTGCTGGATGGGTCGTAGTCGAAAGTTTGCAAAGACGAGATCGATGCAGGTTCCTCGGTTGGTGGTTGGTTGCAGGTGGTCAAATGATATGCATGTGAGACCATATCGCGATGCCATGTGTTGTATGGCATCGCGATCGTCATCGTAATCAGCGCGATCATCGTCATCAGCGTCATCGTTATGACGCATAGTGGGTACATTCCATGTGCTGTGCCGTGATGGCAGCGTCATCGTCATCGCACAGGGGTGGCTACGACGACGACAACGACGCAGGACGACGCCGGACTAGCCTACGCCCTAAGGAGATTCGCCCCTAAAATTAGTATGGGAGGCTAAGATGGTTCGACGAATATGACTCACTGGTCACGACATGAATAAAGTGACCATTCCGTCGCGTACGTCGTCCAACCCTTCCCGCCAGACACGTGTGACATATACCCGTATTCCACGGGCGGGTGACACAGGTATGCGGGTATGTGCCACAGTTCATTGACAGTATATATCTACCCAGGAACGGCGACGACAGACATTGGTACTTTTAACGCGAAATCATTAAGAAAAAAGCTGGCATCGGCAGCGTTGACCCGACGAATGCAAATAATAAATGTCAGGGCCCTAGCAGGAATCGAACCCCAGCATTCTGCATGGCAATCATTCTACCGCACAGCCACGCCAGTTCTCAGAACTGCTTTTTAAATAGACGCTAGTGCTCGTGGAACGTCAGTTGTGCTTGCAGTGCTGGCTATCCACTTTTATAAACATTACATATGAACTGCTATCATACAGCCGTCACGTCGGGTTAGCGTCAATTGTAGTTAAGCGCCATCCACTGAAGTTGACTTATGTAGCAGTGTCTAGGGCTACCATCCTCGCGAGCACAAGCGCTACTTATCAGCTTACCGCTTCTGGTGCTGCTAATACCAACGTTGCTGTTGGCAACGTTACGCAACTGTAAAAATCTAGTTATATAAAGTTATATGAAACATATGCGACTGTTGAACATTCTGTCTGCGCGTACAACATTTGTATATATCTTTAGCGTCATTTTGTAAAGTTTCGCTCAATAAAAAATATTACAGCAGTCACCTTCCCACCACATGTTTCGCATAGCAACGATTCCCAAGCTACGTGGGATCTCGCGATTTTTTTTGCTAGTGATATAGGACGTTCTTTTGCAGTTGCCTTTTCCAGGACGAGAGACTCTTGCAGCTGTACTGGTGCACATTTTTCACTTACTTCACAGTCGTGAGAACGTGAGCCTGGGCATGTTGGTATTCCATCTTAACACAGTCGTGTTGTAAAACTCCAGTACTCTAAAATGGTATGAACTTGAGCTTGTTGGGACCGGTTAATAACAGGTAACAGCGTGGGCAAACGGGACAAGTCCTGCCTGTATTTTTTGTCCCATTTGCCCACAATGTTTTCTGCTATGAAGTAAAACTCCGGGAATAAATCATAAGAATCGTGCAACGGCTGCTAAGTTTAAGGCCGCCGACCCACTCTCCAATGCGTGCGAAGTTTACGGCGTGGAAACTATCATCAGTTGGTGTCTCAAATCAATGAAGTTTGTCATCGCGCCACTAATCAAGGACACTACATAGTCTTACAATGGCTGCCGGGTCACTGTGGGATCAGTGGTAACCACCTCGCCGACGACGCTGCCCGATGTGCCCACGATGGAGCGCCCACACTGCTCATACCACTGTGAAGAGTCGACGCTGCTAGAGAACTGCGTTGCATCGCGCATAATGCCACGATTACACTCTGGAATTCTCCACTCCACTTGTCGTCCACAGAACCTTGAATCGCTGCTCCAACTGCAACTGCCATCCAAGATTTCGCGACGTGACGCAACAACGCTGTGTCGGCTGTGGGTTGGTGTAGCCTTTACCAACTCATTCAGCTATCGCATTGGCATGGTTGACTCATCTAAGTGCGATAACTGCAACGGTGTAGAGAGTATTGACCAGCTCTTGTGCCACTGTCCCCAATATGAACAAGCTCGCCAGACTTTCCAGTGTGTCGTAAGGAGACTCGACGATCGGCCCTTCACTCAAGGAAAGATCTTGGGTGCATGGTCTCACAATGCAGCAGCGCAGAAAGCCACACGAGCCCTCCTGCAGTACTTGAAGGCAACATCACTGAGTGACCGCCTATGAAACCCTGCACTGTGTGTGTGGTGTGCAATGTGTCCCTCTTTCTCTCTCTCTTTCCTTCTCTCTTTTACTCCCTTATCCCCCCTCCCCATGTGTAGGGTAGCAAACTGGACATAGTCTAGTTAACCTCCCTACCTTTCCTATATTTCTTCTCTCTCTCTCTCTTTGAAGCCACCTGCAAACCTATAGTCGTGCCTGAGCTCATCACCATCAGTGGGATCAGCAGCGGAATCAACATTTTCTGCCTTTTTCACTACAAGAAACTCTTCCAGGTGCGTAAAACTTGTTGTTGGGCTAGTTGGTACGTGGTTACTGAAAAACAAAAAAGACGCGTTCCTCGATGGTACACCTCTTTTTATATTTAAGTTTCTTGCGGCTTGGCTGGTGCACATTTTGAGTTCTCTACATTTGCCTACGCTCTCACACAACGTCAAGTGCACATCTTGTGGGCAGAATGAAGTCGCCCACTCGTTAAAAAATAACCAAATATCAATTCGCTACCACTGTCGGCCAAAAAAATTGAAGGATACTTTGTACATACCAAAGTGTGTTCGGCGAAAGCTTGTGGCCATTCGACTGACTATGCCATGTCTTTTTTGTTTTGTCGGACGGACGGATGGACGGACGTTCTGACGGACGGATGGACACGGAAAGATGGACACAGACGGACGGACGGACGGACAGTCGGACAGACGGACACACGGATGGACGGACGGACGCAGACGGATGGACGGACGCACGGACGGACGGACACACGGACGGACGGATGGTCGGATGGACAAGGACGGATGGTCGGACAGACACGGACGGATGGATGGATGGATGGATGGACGGACGGACGGACGGACGGACGGACACGGGTGGATGGATGGACCGACACGGACGGACGGTCACGGATGGACGGACGGACGGACAGACACGGACGGTCGGACAGAAACGGACGTACGGACGGACGTGAGCATGAGACATTAAAGGCTTTCTCCTTAATAACAACATAAACAGTGGCATTGTATCGCCTAAGGAGTTAGTATAGAGCCACCTTACGACAGAAGTTGGTGAAACGTGCACGTGATTGCACCGGATACCATGCGATTTCGAAACAAGGATCATGCGGATGTGGGAATCACTAATTGAAGCTCCTCCCTGCTCAATACGGATCTTGACTGCCAGAAGTCGCTACCATACCGGTTAGTCAGAGCAACGGGAAAGCCAATTTTTCCAGAGCTAGAAGGTCCGCCCGCGTTCTTATTTTCATAATAAGTAGTTTTCTCCTTCTTGAGGCTCCCCGCAAATTTCAAATTACTCAACCTCTGTTCAACATTATCATCATCAATTGCATCAGGAAAGTTGCCCTGCATGTACGCAAGACTTCATGTGTCCCCCCATACCGTAGAATTCTCCAATATGTATCCTCCAAATAGTCCTTTCTAATTTTTTTAGGGCAGAGACCACACGCCCACGTTCTCCGCAGGTATAGGATACTGCGAATTCATGTGAAGATACTAACGGGCACCAACGCTCGTAACTATGATAGATATTTTCATTTGGTTCTCCACATTGTGTTTTACGAAAACTACATTAGCAATGGGGATATCTTGGGGTCCGAAAAGATACTGTCACGTGGTTGCGACTGTGAAAAAAGGGGAACGCAGCGGTTAAAGTTGACACGCTTTACTCGGCGAATTCGTGCCCAGTAAAACAAGCAACACTCAAGGTGCAGAGAAAAAGCCAAGAAGAGACATCGGTCGTCGGTAGTGTCAACGCGGTAAGGCGCGTCGGCATTTACACTTGTGGTATTGAAGGTTCCAGCTTTGTCGTTTGTTGAGCCAGGCCCATAGCGAGGAACTTTTTCAGGTAGGAGAGGGGCGAAGGAAGCTCTTGTTCAAGGCTTTGAAAAACACCTACTTTTATTATTTGTCCTCAGTAAAACACCCTCTCCATCCGAATTTCAAGGATTTCAAGGGGAAGGAAGCTTGCCTCCCCCTCCCCCCCCCCCGTGCTGGTTGCCGCGTTTGTACCAGAATAAACTCTACTGTTTACATTACCCACTAAAGCTTATCACAACAATCTAATAGAGCCGGAAATTTTCGAGATTCCGGCGCGGCGCGTGCAATGCACTGGTCACCCGTATAGCGGGTAGGTTACATGAAAATTAAAAAAAAAGAAAACTTGCGCAGCAATACGAGGATCGCTACAAAGGAATTTATGTTCTTGACTGATCACTGCGTTAACGCGATGGCGTTAATGAGCTTGTTTCGCCGAAATTCCGGTGTCGGCATCGGCGTCGGCGTAGCCGTCACTGGTTCTGAGCGAAAAACCAGTGTTGTCCATCAGCGAAAAATCTTGACAGATGGAAATAAAACAAGTTATAAAAATTTTCGCTTCGACTGATAATGGAACCCAAGTTTTCTGCGTTGCCAGCGGACTTCCTGCCTTAGAGCCCGGCCATAACTTGAAAATGCTCTGAAAAAAAAGGAAATGCCTTATGAACGTCACGTAAAGGCAGAAGTCTCTCTATTTAAAGGGAAGCTTAACCCTTTCCTGCCCGAGAAAAATATAATAGAAAAATTGCTAACTTGCTCAAAAACTATTGATGTTTGCTCTATTGTAATTAAGTTTTCAAATGTTCAACTGTAAGAATTGGAGTTTTTGCCCTCAAAAACAGACCCGCACATATGTGTGGGCTGGGCTTTCATTCATGTGATTCGCTGCATTGAGAAATACACTCATAACGCCTAAGACAAAGCAAAAAATGCGTGGTCAGCGCTGCGAATGCAACATTTTAGAGTATTGTGTGTCACTTGTGAGGCACAGGTATAAGTTGCACTTCATACAACGCGTTCTTGAACAAGAAGCTACACTTGACAGCCTGCAGTGATGTGCAGATGTCCAGCTATATACTGATCGGCAGTGGTACGTATAGCTGGAGTCTGATCGCTTGGCTCCGCTGAGCGCCTTTTACACTCCAATAAAGTTGTCTAAGGATTGATCTTGTGAACATTTTTCTTTCCGCTTTATATTCTTGGGTGCCTGGTGACGAGCAAAGTTCCTCAGAGATCGAATGCAGCCCATGATCAGGCCATACCTAAAGCTGCTTGATCTTTTGCACAGTTACTTGCAAAGTTGTTCTATGTCTACAACTAGGGCACACTGCCATTTTGTCAGCAGTAACTTCAAAGATCGTTGCATTAAAATAGTGTGAGAAAGTCGGCAAAGGAGTCTTGACAACAACAAGAACATTGGCTGTCTCACCACTTCCAAGCAGGTGAAGCTTTGCGGCCGACTGTGTCTTGTTCAAAAAGACATCAATTTTACTGAAAGTGGCAGGAAAGGGTGACTGGTCACCTGAACCAGTTATTGCGGAGGCGACTGCTCAAAATGTCGCCTTCCATACTCAGTTTTCATCACTTAGTTGGCTCGCACCACGAATATAAATCTGTGTGGCTCGGACCACGAATATGAATCTCTGTCAATTTGTCAACGTGGTCCCTACCCAATTCTGACGCAAGACATCAAGAGGCTCAATGTCTCTTCTATGTCTTCTTCATTCTCTGGTTTGAAAATCTCGGCAGGTGGTAAAAAAGAAAAAGAAAATTCAGCGCCCACAGAAGCTTGTTCCTTAAATTAGATAATTTTAGCCATTTGAACCCTGTCATTTATTTTCCTTAGAATTTCACTGGCGATACGACTCTATATGATAGGCAATGTAAAATCTAATTCCTTGAAATACAATGAATGTTTTGACAACGACTTATCAAAATTAATATTTTCTGCGTAAATGGTGATCACAATTCACACACATCACATCGCGTCGCTAACTTCAGATATAAGATTATAAGCATCAGGAAACACCAACCAAAAATGTGCCAATAAGATGCCAAGAAAGTTATTCGCAATAAAAAAAAAACAAAATGCGCAGGCGCAACAGCGCGCGAACGAGCCAACTTGCGCCGCTCTGCCGTGCACTTGACAAGGATTAAAGCCCAGCCCGCACAAACGTGCGGGCGACTTTTCACGCGTGAGTACACAGCGTATGTGGTAAGAACGCGTAAATTTTTTAGCGAAGCACGTTTTTCTTAGTCTCAATATTCCTTTCATATGCACACACTCCCGAAAAAAAATGTATAACAAGAAGGAGCGTTGATTTACACGCCTGAGGTAGCTGCTGCCGGCGCACTTGCTCAGACGGCATTTTTCGTGGCAGATTACTTGCCCTCTGGCGTCGAAATTATTGAACTACTGAAACAGATATATTCGCGTAAACATTGACTTCAGTGCCACAGAGCTATGGAACTGAAACTGAAACAGGTGCCGTTTCGTGAGCGTCTTTATTGACCCACACGTTTGTGCGGGTCAGGCCGTAAAGGGTTAATATGCATTAAAATTCAATAAAACATGGTGGTTAGCAAAGACTGACATTATTGTGGACGACGTCTGAATTTGTTGTCAGGTTGTTGCAACAGGAGCTTTATAATACACGATCGAAATTATGTATTGCTCCACCCACGTGGGCGCGATGAATTTGTGGGCGCGGAAATTAGGTCATATTCGGTTTGTTTGGCTTAGCCGTGCTGCACTCCTACACGGCAGTTCGGATAAGTGAGATATCGTAATCGGCAGTTCGGATTAGAGATATCGTAATGCAGCTCCAGAACTGGGAGCTTCACTATGCTTACTTGAGACGCCGGAAACAGCGCTACAGAAGGTTCCCGCCACTCACTGATCCGAACTGCGAGATCGCTATTTACGACGTCTCAAGTAAGCATAGTGAAGCTCACAGTTCTGGAGCAGGATTACGATATCTCTAATAACGACAAACAGCTGAACGCAACGTGAACAAACGCCTCTCGTATATTCAACCGTGACTTCTGTCACTATCTCGTGACGCGCCCTTGCAGGATCTAAACAAGGAGTCCACGCTTCAGCACTGCTGCTGTTGCAAAAAACGCGGCATACCGAGAATAACGTCACCACGTTCGCTCAGCGTCTCAAGAAGCCCAGTGGCCACAGCCACCGTTTTCTACCGGAAAATGATATTGCCGTTCGTTTTTGAGGACACTCACTTTTCAAATTCAGCAGGATGTGTTTTAAAACTTGTTTCAGCTTCTTTTTCACGCATGCAAGTTACGTGGCAGAAGTGTAGAATTGCGCTAGGCGTCAACAGATGTGAATTCCGCAAGGAGTGCGTGTTTTAATAGCCCAACCAATAAAAAAAAACGGTGAGCCATATTTAATCATCATCACCAGCAAAAGTATCAACAAAGTCAGTAGCAGCGCTGGTTTGCGTGTTGCTTTACAGGCACATGGTGGGCCCTTCGCTGATTCGGAAAACGAAGAATTGTGACGTAGTGGGCACTCCGCAAATCTACTTGCACTAAGCATTGTATGGTAGTTTGAAACGGCCAATATTACGCGCAAAAATGTTCGTTTCCTTGCCGTACTCTTGAAGCATCCGCCGAGAACCGAAGCAAGGCTAGCACTTGAGAAAGCGATGTGCACGGGGTGTGATCACGGTATTGCTTTGTACTTTTGAAGCGTCCTCCAAGTTTTTGGAGAATTATACTTGTGTGCTTCTCAGTCACGTATCTATAATGATGTGACAAAAAGTGGGGACCCTTAGGCTTCGCTTTTAAGAGTTGAACGCGATAGCGATGTCCTGTCCTTAAAGCGTACTCTGCAATAGATAGCATGCTTTCAACGACGAGAAATTATGCGTGTGAAAGGTTTTAGAACTTGCCATGCACCCACTATGTGGTGTTAAGGGACTATGCGCAGTAACGTGTGTACCTTTTGTAATGGGTGGCCGGCTTTAAACCACGAGGTTGTTATGATATTTACATAATCTGACGCCCGATGGCAATGCACGCTTGTACCACGCAATATTACTGCGATATTACATGCTGTATTGTGACGCTTTTATACAAGACGCGTGTGTTTGTAAAGCATGTAAAGCATGGAAGTCCAAGCAGAGGAACTTATTTTCTCTGCATTTCTAAGCAGATGCGTGGCTGTGTGTTAGAACACCTGCTTGCCACCCCGACAGCCTGGGTTCGATCCTCAGTCTGACACGGAAATTTGCATTATTTATTTTATTTGCATATTTCTCAACTTTTCGGTCATGGACATGTTGAAGATTTTTCGCTAACAACCAACGACGACGCCGCCGACGCCGATGCCGGAATTTCTGCGAAACGAGCTCTTTGACGCTATCGCGTTGATACGTTCTGGTTCAAAGCCACCAAAATTGTATTCAGTACCTTTATACCAATACTTCCACTTCTACACGCATTTTATTGGATATAACTTTAATAGACTATCTTGGTAAGCAATGCTGATATTGGCGATGTATAACCAAATGTGATTTAACCTCAACGTCAAGGCAAAGTACCTCTCGTCATCCACCATTATTAGACACGCGAAAACAGATTCTTGGATCGACTATGACTGCGTTGCTAGGTGAACGTTTTACCAAGCTGTCTCTCTCTCTGAAAGAAAGCAATCACGTGAAAGCTGCATGAAAGACAACAATAAGTGAAATGTCAATGTTAGTGTGCTCCTTTTGCTGATACACACTTTCCTATTTACAAGAGATGGTCGAGATTACAATTCTTTAGGAGAGCCTATACTAGATCTTTGCAGGAACTGAGTAATGGTCTTTGCGTAGACCAGAAAAATGGCAAAATAAGTGTGGTAGAATGGAATTCATGTTAACGAAGTTCGTCTAAATATTGAAATGTTTGCCTGACTTGAACTAGAAACTACCCATCTTTCTTGCTACTTTGCTTAGCTTCAAGTTCAACCGAGACACTAACATAACTGATTAGTGTATGACAACAGGTTGAGAGACAACAGGTTCAGAGAAAGATTACATGGTCATGCTATAAATATGGAATATGATGATATGCACGAGAAGTTGGCAAAATTAGGGCAAGTTGACGTTGTGTTTCTGGCATGCAGAATTCGCTCGATGAGCAGTTTATGATCGATAAGAGAGCCCTATGATCTCACCATTTACTTGCCGTGGAGTATTCGCTAGCGCTTTCTTTTACAGTGCCTGAAGAATCTTTAATCATTACGACTTCACTTCTAACCTTCTTTCTGGAGATAGCTGAATACACTGACGCTGAAATTCGTGGCAAGGGCTAAACTTCGGCCGCAAAATGTTTGCATTATAGTGTTAGCGGGCCCATATATTTCCACTCCTCACTAGGTGGCGGTGGGGCAGTAAAAACCGTTAATGACACTTGGAGCTTTCGGAAACCACCACAAGGATGCGTGAATGGAACTATATTGTCCGAAGCTGAATGTATAAATATCGTCACTATATGAAACGCCGGGGGAGGTGGTTTTCGATAATTAGGTTTGCTTGGTGTAATTTGTTTAAATCAAACTCCAGAATAAGGAACGCATATTGGTTGCCCTAATTATTTGATAGCTTCTTCAGCAGCACTTCTTTATTTCTGTCGGTGCAAAGCACCAAAAAAAGAAAGCCAAGGCAGTACGTTTGAGAATAGATTCAAATTTGTCTTGGTTTTCGCAGGTCGATTACTGCAAATTTCTGCGGCGCCACTATCCTCAAATAGAAAAATTTCTCTTTCCAATAGCCCTGACATTTCTCGTCCCAACATTCCAGTTTCGTTACACTGCGCTGAAGAGCCTCTACGTAGCTTCTGAAAGTACATACAAGTGGAGCCTTATTCCCTCCCTGGGTATCCCGCCGTTATGCCTAAATTTTCCGTTAGCAATGCAGTTGCACGCTGTTAAGGCCGTATAAACATTTTCGTAGTGGATTATCTCATCAAAATAAAAGTAGCACTTGTTATAAGCAACGAATCAGTAACCGAATATTTAATTAAAAATAATTAGGATGATGAATTCACAGTCGCTCGGACGCTATCCATTTCATTCCCAGTCACAAAACCGGCAGATCTAATGTATTGTGGGAACCGATGTACTGCGACGCAGGCAGCAATGAGCAAATCATGTTGTACATAACATGCGCGTCATGATTTTCATTTTACGATGGCAATACAAAATTTGGTGTATATGAACCCAGCGAACCGGACACGACTATGCCATGAGCGTGGTATACATGTCATGCTGCGCATGGCATGTCATCATTTCCATATTACTACTGGTCATCGATGTTCGTCATACAGTCACGTCACGCACTACCGAATTTGGTGTTATCAAGCTAGTGAAACGTCACGTGTATGCCATGAGCGCGGCATGCAAGCGATGTTGCACATAGCATGTCATGATTTCCATAGTAGCACTTGTCATTCATGTTCGTGATACAGTAGCGTCACGCAATACCAAATTTTCTGCATAAGAAGCAAGCGAAACGGCCGTCAGCGGAGTATGAGCGTGGCATGTAAATCATGCTGTACATGACATGCACGTCATGATTTTCATATTACCACCTGTCATTTGTTCTGGTCATGCAGAAATATCTCATCATACCACTTTTTTGGAGATATTAAGTTAAGGCAACGGCCGCAGGAGCACCACGGCCATGGCGTGTAAATTGTACCGTTCATGACAAGTCAGTCATGATTTTTATGATATGAACAAGTCATGATCGTGATAGAGTCATGGTATGCCATGCCAATTTTGGTAGAAATCCCATTAACAATACCATCTGGAGAGCACAAAGTCGTAGGCGGCTGGATAGATAGATAGATAGATAGATAGATAGATAGATAGATAGATAGATAGATAGATAGATAGATAGATAGATAGATAGATAGATAGATACGCTGAAAGTCGCCGAAGTTGTCTAAGAAACGCTTCGCATTTAAAAAGCTGCTTCATTTTTGCTCTGAAATAGAGCCTGCACATGACTCGCGGACTAGCCATGGCTGCGCTTGAAAGACGCTGGCAGAGACGCCAGTTGACGTGTAAAGCCTTACTGAAACACCATCACCTAGCGCGCAAGGCGCACCCGCCACTTCACCCCAAACTGACTATGGAGGAAAACGACAGCATTCCAAAGACTGCAATGTGACACGTGTTTGCACGGTATCCGGCTATATTGCATCAACCCGATGCTTCACGCATACAACTGCCCGATGTGCGACGTGCCGGACACACTGGTACACCTAATACTCGAGTGTTCGTTACGCAATGAAAATGGCAATTCCAAGCCCGCAGCGACCACCCGTATCAACCTCATCGCGGAAACGTGGGAGGCTAAGATCGCCGCACGGGAACTAGAAGACCAATGAGGACTCGTCGCCAGGGCCCGAGGAGTTGATTGCGGCGAAAGGATTCCTGGACTGAGGGAGCCTCCCATCTATGGCGACCCCAAGCTAACGAGCTCAGGAACACTGCTTCGGAGCATTTAAAGTTTTGCTCATCATCATCGTCTCGAGGGCTGTGCCACGAGTGGCAGGGAGTGATTTAAAGAGGCAAAAAGGAGTATACTCGTGATTTCCAGGGCTTCTGCCAGCGATATCTCGGGATTGGCAGTGCGAAATTCAAGGTTGTCTGCGTTGCAGTGCAGTGCTACGGATATTTCCTCTGCTTCTTAATCCGTTGAAGTATGTTAAAGTAATCTCGAAATTATCACAGTATGTAAGCCCCGCAACACTTCTACGCTGTTATTGCGCTTTAATGTTAATCTGTACAATGCGTAATACTTCATAACCTGTATACGTTATTATTTGGTGTGAGTTAGTGGTCACTGCATATCTTGTTCATGCGTACAGAGGATTTCCATCAGTTCGATTCAAATTATCCTCATCTATTCTTATACTTTTGTTATTCTTAGTAAAGATGCACTTCGTTATTTTTTTTTTTCAGTGAATAACATCACGCACCACGCGATAAGTACAGGAAGTGCACACTACCAATCCCTTCACCTCATACCACGGGCGAGGGGTGTGTCGTGTTTGAGCGAGATTCTGTGGTTAGTGGCGGCGGTGTTGCTGGCGGAGAGCGCCGACGCAAAAGCGCTTGCCTCAGAATGGATCGCTGACGCTAATGTAGTATAAATGCAGTGACTAAGATCAGGTACCACGCGAAAAGTAAAGAAAGAGCACACTCCCAATCCCTTCACCTCATACCACGGGGAGGGGGGGGGGGGGGTCGTGTTTGTGCGAGATTCTGTGGTTAGTGGTGACGGGGTTGCTGGCGGAGAGCGCCGACGTAAAAGCGCTTGCCTCAGAATGGATCGCTGACGCTGCTGTAGTATGACGTAGAGCACTGCGAGAATTCTGGCGAAGGCGAGACGTTGAGACAATGCAGTGTGTTCTCGTCAGATGGAAAACTAGAAAAGCAAGAATGAAAACAGGAGTAGAGTATCAATGAGAGATTGATCGTTCAAACTGTAATTAGAAAATAGCGGTAGCACGGGAGACAAGATCGTAGCGAAGAGACAGGGGTGCTGGCTAAGAAGAATGAGAAATGAGTTTCTTTCGTCATAGCGAAATGCATACCTCGAGAAAAAAAAAGCTAACAGCAACGAAAGCCAGTTTTTCAACACAGGGGACTTCAGTATGGCGATTTTTTTATTTGTTATCTTCGAATGTTTTTCGTATTCGGGCAGGTCAAGTTCAACTGCAATACATCTTCACTTTGAAAAAAGTTCAAGGGCCTTATACTGACGACTGAAGAGCGTACGTATAAGCACCTTTCGTTATCTTCGAATTCTTTGCGTCTTCGGGCAGGCGATATCAAGTGCAATACATCATCAGCTTCTTTACAAAATGTTGAAGAGCGTCAAACTGACGACTGAAGAGCGTTTCTATGTGTCCCTTAGGTTTCGTGACCTAGAGCTCGCCCTCCACTTTATGGACGTGTACTAGAGTTTCTTGCCCCGCTAAAAACATAATGTATTTATTGCCGTTTTTCTTGTTCTTCAGCGCTCACAAATGCGGTGAAACCGATGCTATCCGGATCAAACACGCTATAGATTTAGCGCGCAAGCTGACAGGACGAGTAAGGCTAGTTTTACCGCTCCGACGTATCTGAGTTGGTGTGAAGCTCTTCTTTAGGAAACACCCACGTAAAAACATGTAAAAGAACCTAAAGTCCTCCAAGGGAAAGAAGTGGTTTTCATCTGCTACACATTCATAAAGTGCTCGATCACCTGAACAGTATTTCAGCTGGGGCCGGAGTCACTTAAGTTTTTAGTGAAACCAACCAATGAAGCTTATACTTTGGTAGGCTGAACCTGCAAGCATTTGCTGCAAAATGCTTCTCAACAAGTCCCACACAACGCTCGGTATAATGCCAATCCGAAGCAATTTCTAACATGCCGCTAGCTTACGGTGCGCTATACACTGGGCAAACTGGCAGTGGCGTACACGACCGACTTGTATAGCACGTACGTACTATGAGGAGTGGGCAGACGGTAATCTCGCCCTGCACTGTGCAAAGGTCACGTGCACGCTAAGCAGCGATGACACATGGGTTTTCAAATGATTCAGGGATTGGGATGAGTGGGAGAGCGATATCGTCGAAGCCCTCGTAATTCCTGCGCGGAATGACTCATCTACAAGCATGGCTTCCCTAGACATGCTGAAAAATATAGCATAGATATTCTGACGACTGGAGCGCAATGTTCATTAGAGTGCCGTGAAGAAGTGCTTGTCTTCAAAATGTTTTTTTAAAGTGTGGAACCCATTAGCGGCCTGGGCTGTCGTATTCTCTCACTGAATTAAGCGGAGTTTGATCTGGCGAGTGGGCGTTCCAATAAAGAGACATCACTTCTCACTGCGTGGGCAGAACCCAAAAAAGCCACCTCTAAACTCGTTATTAGGAATGAGCCATTTTCACACGTTTTTATCATGTGATTACGTGAATTATGTTCACTAATGAGGTACATAGTAGCGCAAACTTGCAAAAAGACAGATTCGAGAAAAGAAGTAGCGCCACTGCCTTTCTGCTCCCTCCTACTTCTTTTCTCGAATCTATTTTTTTCAAGTTTGCGCTATTATTTACCCCATTGACGTTAACCAACTCGCCCAACAACAAGTCTTACTCAACCACATGTTCGCGAAGCTCTCGCAGCGAACAGAATTATTTGATCATTCAGTGATAGGCCAGAAACAAGCAGCGACATACATTTCTGTGAGCAGTCAGCCTAAATGTCCAAATATGTGACGCCATTCACGCTCCGAAACCTGATCACTTATATGATAGAGTTAACGCAATCAAAATGAAAGGTTCCTAGTCATTTGCATTTGCTTGCGATTCTACTGTGGCGGCTCCGTAAGCATCGTTTGCAGCTGTCCCAAGATCTCCATACAAATGTCATCTGCGAGAAAATTCTGCTGTTTTCCTGTTTTGCATATGTAGTAAATTTGTATTGGCTCGGTTTTGCAAGACATTGCGTTCACTCTTGACCGACTTCTGCGAGGAGCCGTAAAAGCCAGGGGACTCGCAGATCGAATTTGGAGTTATCAAGCTAGTGAAACGGCCGCCTGTATGCCATGAGCGTGGCATGCAAGCAATGTTGCACATGACATGTCATGATGTCCATAGTACCACTTGATATTCATGTTCGTGATACAGTAACGTCACGCAATACCAAATTTTCTGCATGTGAAGCAAGCGAAACGGCCGTCAGCGCAGCATGAGCGTGGCATGTAAATCATGCTGTACATGACATGCACGTCATGATTTTTATATTACCACCTGCCATTA
>JALIZH010017735.1:0-23413 GCA_030522465.1 Rhipicephalus appendiculatus
TTCAGGGCGTAGAAACTGAAAAGGACATAAAAAGTATATAATTATTGGGTTCTAAGCCCCAAAAACCAATATCAGGGACGCCGTTGTGGAGGGCTCCGGAAATTTCGACCACCGGTGGTTCTCTAACCTCCTTGTTTTGGAAACATGGTTTTTTTTCGTTGTAATTCAAATAGGTGTATA
This sequence comes from Rhipicephalus appendiculatus, assembly GCA_030522465.1. Taxonomy (NCBI): domain Eukaryota; kingdom Metazoa; phylum Arthropoda; class Arachnida; order Ixodida; family Ixodidae; genus Rhipicephalus; species Rhipicephalus appendiculatus. The sequence continues at coordinate 181 of JALIZH010017735.1, forward strand.
TAATACCTGAACTGATAATGTACCACGTGTCACTCCCTTTGCACCAGGGCTATCGCGGTTTAAAATGCCATAAAATGGAGATGTCTGTCCTGTAATCACCGCGGGGAAATTAACTAAATGTCTAAGTCTTAAAGTTGTTGGCTGTTCTTGACCGAAACATCGAGAGCGCGCTCTGCCGACTTTGGTACGATGTGGGTGCGGTCGAACCGAGCGGTTCGCATATTGTGAACGAAGCTATCGAGTTCATCGGCTCACGTTAGGTAAGAGGTTACCAAGTGATTGAATCGAAAGAGGTGGGCAACATAGGGCCGCGCTGCAAGTGCGGCCGTCTGTCGAGTCGGAATGCTGGCACGACAGCATAGCTGCACACGCATAGTATGCGAAGTTACATCCGTACTACCTTACAGACATGGGCAAACTTTTGGTCGAATCAGTGAGCCTCGCTTGCGACAGAAATCAGGTCCGGGGCAAATTTCTTGCGGCTAATTTTATTTTATCACATATTGTTCTTTTCCACTTAATCTGGTTTCAGGTGAAACCTTAAACATAGAAATAATTTGCAGACATATACATAAAACTGCTTACGATCAATGCAGCTTGGTATTTCTACGCATATAGTGGACTGTCATATAAGGCGGGCGCAGCTTTGCTGAAAGAGAAGTGAAGAGTGTCCACTAAATATATATAGAAATGTTCAGCACTACTAGTAGCTTTAGCCGTTTGATCAGTTATCGTATTACCGATTCAGTGCAAACCGTTCAACGCAGCTTTAAGGTCGCAAAAGGCTAGAGATATCAGTGGCAGTTGTTAGTCATTTCGTGCCCTTCACTTTTGGGGGAGACCATCATTGTTCACATTATAGCTACTGTCTGATTACAATGCTATTTCGTGTATCATCGACTGTGCTGTGCTAGAGCAAACACAGGAGAGTGATGGTTTATCGCATGAATTAAGCACATATAGGAAAAATATACCCCCCGCTATACATTCAATACTGTGGGACACCGCGCAGACGGGGTCACCACCATTTGGCAAGATAAGCGAAATGAATGGGCCCCTTGCAGCCATTGTGGCTGATCGGAGACCATAAAATAAATGGGAGTCAGGTCTGTGCGTGCTGCAGGAAGGCCTCAGGCGACGATACTTTGTGGTGGCCCTTGAGTCACTAATGGAATTCCTGAGAGTGTCGACAGGAAGGAACCAATGGCAGTAAGGAAGCAGATAAGTGGTCTGTAAGCGGACACGTAGCCTTTGGCCCCTCGGGAATACCGTAAGTACCACGGTACCACCTACCTTTCGTTTAAACGAAATGGGCACGTTCTGATCGATTTCTTGTGTTGGGTACGAGCTGTAACAACTCCTGGATCACGTAACGGCGATATGCTGGTAGATTACGGTTGCAGAGGCGCCTCATGACTCGATCTTGCACTCGCTGTGATACAAATACCTTGCGTGCTGACGTGCAGTTCTGAGAATCCCATGTATAAACCAACGATCCAATGTCTTAGACATAATGGAAAACAACGTTTTCTGTTTTCACTGTACAATATACCTGAAACTAAATCTTTATATTTTTTTGCCCATTTCATGTTGGCTACGGTTTCAATTGAGGAAAAATTGAGCCTCTGGATTATGGAGTTTAAAATAAAACGACCGTGTGAGTGCATGACTTGGATGGATGATATACCACAGGCCCCATAAAAACGTGTCGGCGAGTTGGAAAATTATGGTAAATACATCTCAATAGTATTCAAATGTTCATGATATCACCATTTCACGATATGAGCAATAAAGCTGGCTTTTTGTCGTCTATAATAAAATACCTCCACAAAGCATTCTGATAAGGTTCTCCCCTTTCCTATTTATTGTTTATCACTCATATAAAGCGTTCACACATTTCAGTGTTATATTCAACGTTTGCATCCATGGGTAGCGGTCAGGTGCCTAAGACGCTCGGCTTTGTTTGTGGCCGTATGAGCTCGAAACTCACAACATCTATGAAAGTTTGTTTCTTAATTAGTAATACTCGTTGGGCAAGTTCTACTTCAGTAAGGCTTTGTTTCATGCATTTTTTTGCTTGATAGCGATTCGTCTTACCTGACAGAACAACATTCAGACTTCTGCTTGAATTGGCACTCACGTGCTTGCAAATATAAAAAAAAAGAGTCACAGTTTCACCGCAAGGGTGAAGCAATGAATGCGATAGCAAAAAATTGTAATGTTATACGAAGTGAGGCTGGCAGCTAACTCTTTTTGGATCCGATCTCACGCAACTCTAGAAAACGCTTGTTTAAGAGAATGCTCTTCGCGTTGAGAGCGCAGCACGTAGAAGGGTACGCCGGCCCGGCCGCCGAGAAGGGGAGATAAAGCGCGCGCCCGCGCCCGCGCTCGTAAAATCGAACGTCGCCCCCCCCCCCCCCCCCCCCGCCCGCTGTCGGCCGCCGAGAAGGGGAGATAACGCGCGCGCCCCCCGCTCGTAAAATCGAAGGTCGCTCGAGGGACCCCCCCCCCCCCCTCGCGTCTTTTCACGCTCACGAACGACGGGCGGGCCCGGTTATATATATACATATACATATACGGCAAATGACGCCGACGCCGACGGCGAAAACCAGCCGCGAGTGTCCATATAATTGCTATCGCAATAAAAAAAAATCCACGCATCTCCACGAAGTGAACCGCGACAAGTGGGTGAAGGTCTGGGTATTGTATGGGTTATTTACCATACGTTATCCAGAACGTTGCCCCATATAATGTAAATAGAGTGACATAAAGTGACGTAAACAGTCGGCGACAAAGCTAGGTCCTAAGGTACATAATGTCTACATTGAAGTCGCCGACTAGTATAAAGGGCTTGTGGTTGTAGGTGTTTTACATTGTGCTGTCACAATTATGATTGATATTAGTCTAGTGTTAAACCTTCTTTTGTGTCTCACATGTGTTTCGACTATACCGTACGTTACCCGAGCGGTGCCCCATATAATGTACATTGAGTGACATAAAGCGACAAATGAGTCGGCGATAAAGCTATAGATCCTAAGGTCCATATAATGTCTACGTTGAAGTCGCCGACTAGTGTAAATGGTTTGTGCTTGTAGGTGTTTTATACTGTTTTGTCACTATCACGATTGCTATTAGTCTATTGTTAAACCTTTTATCGGTACAAAACAGAAAAGCAATGGAAGGATGAGGAACAGGCACTTTGAAGGAGTTTCTAAAAAAAAAAAAAGAAAAAAAAAAACATGTGTAGCTTCAAATTGTATTTTACGCACTTGAGGCAGCTTTAGGTTGCGCCAGAGAGTAATTTTTGCATTTTTTATTTCTCACACGTTCAAAGAGGCGCCCGGTGGCGCTTCCAACGGCGCATTTGCCTGCCTCCATGCCTGCCTGCCTACGGCGGAGAAACGCGAGTGCTGCTTCCAGCGCCGTCACGAGAACAAAAAAAAAAAAAAGAGCCATAGACAAATAGCAGCGCGACTGACCTCAGGGAATTTTCGGACAATGCCCGTCAGTCCAGCGTAATCTAGTAAAGTTGCGCGAGACGTCATACGTAAAGTGTACACCAGTATACACCGAGGTTCCATTGAAGAAGATTTCCCCATCACGTTCCGCATCACCACTGCGTCCATGCTGGCTCTCATAACGCATACGTGGCACAGAACACCTTAACATAACTGAAAGACAGCAGGGACTTTATGCTCTTTTGTGAAGCACGTCTCATGTTCGTTTTAGTAGCACGTTTGGCATGAGTGGAACCACTAGTGTTGTTGGCGCAGACCAACTTTTCCACCCGACTGCGGTGGTTTTTCAGGCTGACTAAACAAAGCTGGAGAAACCGGGATAATAATATTTATTTGACAATGTGCGTGCTTTAAACGACCACTACGGTCTTTGTTTTATTATTAAACAAAACTTCATGAATCCTGCAAAAACTGCACGCGGTTTCAGTTTTTGACCTTCACCGGCATTGCAATCGTTATCGCCTCCCCCAAACAGCATTGCGGGCATTCATCACACCAATAGAAAAAGACGGAACGCAGATCGATAAAGTCTGTTCTAAAATTTCTACACAGGTTCCCGATAGACCGCTCCAAGGTTGGACACTTCAGACGGTACGCTTTTTATTGCGGTACAAAACAGAAAAGCGACGAAGGATGAGGAACAGGCGCTTTAAAGGGACAGTTTCTAAACACAAAAAGTAAAAAAGCTACCTAGCGTCGGGAAACGTGCAGAGATGACGTCATGAGACACGGTGAGCGCTTGCCCTGTATAAAGGGAAAACCAATCCCAGCCTGTTGCTTGGTTGGGAGTTGCTCCACTCCACGTGTTGACGAAGGGAGAACCATGAGCACGCTCCTTCCCCTCCCTACCCCCTCCTCCAGGGGGTCGCTCTTCCCCCCCACCGAAAAGTAGAAACGTGCGGCGGGTCGCCACCGTGGCTCTGAATTGACCGGTGCGCTTTCGCGCGTTCCGATGAGCCGCGGCTAACAATGGGACTCAGACCCCAACTTCCGAGGGAACCCTCTGTGAGGGGCGATTTTCGGCATCGTCGCCCTCTTTCTGGGCAGTCCTGCGTCCGCGTTCTCTTTATTTGTGATTAGTTTGTCGATTAGACGAGACAGCTGGTCAGTGGATGTTCGCGAACTGAAAACGTTTAATCCGTGAATCCAGGTCCAGCATCCGCGTCGCTTTCTTTCAGCTATTTTTTTTCGTCTTTCATACCGATCGTGCCCTTGTTTATGTTTTTTTTTCACTGAATTTTCCTCGGCCGCATAGTGTTCAATGTGGTCACTTTATTTGTTGGAGCCAGTTGGAGCCAGTCGTGTTTCTACACAGTTTCACTTGAGTTATTCTAGTTTGTCTGTGCTCCGAGATATGCCACTGCAAAAGTTTAATTGCGGTTTGCATGATTACACATGCACGACGCTGAGGCATCGGCGCAATGTTCCTCCCTGATGTGACGAGCAGGTCATTGCTTGCTATCGGCAGTCAGTAGTGAAAGGGTAACCGTTGTCTTTGCCTGTACCTTCGAAACGTTGCCATATTAAAGCCCTCACGCAACTGCCGCGGCCCATCGAAGATAAGCTTTGCGCCAGGGCTAACCGCCTTGCATGCGTTCTCATGCCAACCGCAACTAAATTTTGCAGCGGCCTATCTGGGAGCACAGACAAGCTAAAATAATTCTTTCAAGTAGAACTATCTAGAAACGTGACTGCCTCCAACTTTTCAATACAAACATGCCCGCTCGCTGCAGTCGCTAAAAAGTTTATTATTAAATCTTAGTTAACTGGGCGGCTGACACTGATAATTATAGTCTAAGTTTCTGTTCCCTTGGATACATAATCCATCTGCAAAGGTGCTTTTCGACTTCATAAATTCGAGGCGGAAGGCAACAACTGCGATGGGTGCTGCCATTTTTTTTCTTTTGGCGATGGCGTCTGTTCGCTTTACTCGCTCTACGCGTTCAAGCAGACGCCAGGAAGACGCCGAGCAGACGACGCGACACGGCTGAATACATGTAGAGGGGCTAAACGCCCTTCCCATTGGCTAAGGGGCCCTGTAGCCTTCACAGTGCTGAAAGGAACTTCTGAGATGGAGCGTAGGGAATTCAATTACCATGTGTTCTGTCAGAATGCGTGTTAACTGTCATTCTGCCTTAAAAATTACCTTAAAAGCAAATAAAAAAAAAGGGGCGAACCTTACACTAAGGCGCACAGGGCTTGACACAGTGAAACTAGAGGATCCTAAAGACTAAACTTGTTGCTTCTAGGGTGTTTTTAAGCCTTAGCTAGGTGATGCAGGTTGGGAATTTACCCTATTTTTGGGGGCACATACCCGTTCATGATGTTGATAGCTTTCTGATAGGCCGTAGGGCTAGGGCTAACTGTTCACTTCTCCATTTTTAGTACAGCAGGGGTGGGTAGTGGGATTTACAAAATTTATGTGGCGCACACCCGTTTGTGATGATGGTAGCTTTCCGAGAGGCTGCACAGGCGCATACCCATGGTTGTTGTTTATTTAGGCCGCAGAAATTACGGCAAGCTTAAAGAGCTTTGATGTCAAAATCGTATATAGAAAGCTTTCTTCATAGTCTGTTGACTTCTTTTTGAGAGCCACCACTCGATCTGCCATGCAGAAGAAGAAGTAGACTTTATTGTACAAAATGTGCCGGTCGTTAGGTCTTGGTGGCCTCAGGTAGCGGTTCGGAGTCCCTGGATTCGGGTGGCCACCTGAACATTCTCCTGCATAATTGAATTGAATTGATTTTATTGATGTGTGTGTAAGGATACACTTAGGAATGAGAGGACTAAGGACTTTGGCGCCTGACGAGGTCCTCCCACCTGTAACAACAACAATCCGCACGTTGGCAATGGCAACAACACGAAAGTGAGCGAAAACTTACTTATGAAAATATCCAGAAAAAATGTAAGTTCACGTACAAAATCGGTAAATATAAAATTACCAACATATCATCATCGCAGCAAACGAAAATCACTAAACACAAACTAAAACAATATACCCTGCAAGTAACACAAAAAACTATGAAAGAAGTATCCGACTTAATTCTCGCATAAATTATGTGTAAATTATGTGTAATACTTGTTCAGCAAAAAAGCTGAGCAGGATGCCACGATACTTGGTTTTCTAAAATTGTGGGACTCCAGACAGGTCACTTTTACGAGGCAACGGCGCTTCAAATCCATATCGATATTATCTGCTTTAAAAATAGAGAACCTTTGAATAAAACATTCGAGAAATACCCGGCGGCGGTGTTAGCTGCACTGTAACTGTCGTAAAGCGAAGGAGCAACATTGAACAGTACGAAGTACGAAAGCGAGAGCGTACATCTAAGCCAGGGGCTCAAGCACGCGGCCCGCGAACGTGTCGCTAGCGGCGCTCGGCTTCACAAGGAATAAACCTTTGTGGTTTCGCTAAATAATATTGTCATTAATTTATCGCTTATGGCGGTTACTTACGCTTTCTTCGCGGGAGCTACAAAGACACGACAGGTCTAAAGCATCTTTTTTCCTTAGGCACCCCGCGCGGTCACGGTGTGTTTTATTCATTATGCAGATCAGTATAGATATTGCTCTGGAAACCAACATCAAATGCTTGGTGGACAGGACCCATGTATGAGTGAGATATTAGAAACGGCAATGTTAGGCGACAATTTTTTCTGACACCTGCCCCCCCACCCCCCTCGCCCCGCTTGGACATGCTTCCTTGGCCCGGCACTTGAATTCGACTAAACTTCTTGACTGCGGTACGCTAGACGAGGTGAATTCGAGGCCCCTGAAATAAGCCATCCATGGTGGACGTATGTTTCTGTTCGGAAGTAAAGAAAAATCAGGAGAAATCTTCGGGAACCTCATGGTCATTATTTAAGGTCGGCGTTTGTAAAGAAATATTCCCTTGTCGCACGAAGTGCGCAGAGATGACGTCATGAGACACGGTGAGCGCGTGCCCTTTATAAAGGGAAAACCGGATCTCGGCCTGTTGCTTGGTTGGGAGTTGCTCCCCTCCACGTGGTGAGTAAGGGAAAACCATGAGCACGCCCTTTCCCCCCTGCACAACCCCCTCTTCAGGGGGGCCACTTTTCTCCCCACCGACAAGGGGGGCGAGCGGTAGTGAAAACATTTGGGGGGGAGGGGGGGGGGAGGTTGGTCGTCACCGTGGCTCTGAATGGATCGGCGCGTGTTCGCGCGTTCCGATCAGGCGCGGCCGACAATGGGACTCAGACCGCCACCTCCGAGGGAACCCGCTGTGAAACCGATTTTCGGCATCGTCGCCCTTTTTCTAGGTGGTCCTGCGTCCGCGTTCTCTTTATTTCTACTTAGTGCTTCGAGTAGAGCTATGCAGCACGATCAGTGGAGGTTCGGGAACTGAAAACGTTTATTCCGTGCATCTAGGTCCGGCAGCCAGGTCAGTTTCTTCATTCATTCTTTACTTCAAGTTTTCATTAGTACATGAAAATACGCAAAAATGGTTAGACCCATAGCCTCTAGATAGTAGGGGGTTTAATTAAATATCCATTCAGCTTCTTTAGTCTTTCTTCATTCCGATTTTGCCGTTTTTTATGTTTTTTTTTTCAATGAATTTTTTCTCGGCCACAGAATTTTCTTTGTGCGATCACTTTATTTTCTTATTTTCTTACATATGGAAATTCGCTTCTAGATGACAAAGCGGCGCTAAAATACGATAAGAAAACAAGCCTCTTCGCTTTGCTTAATTACCGCGTGCACGATATATAGGCCACGTTAAAGAGTGTACGTAGCATGGAAAGTTGTCACTTAAAAACTTAAATTTCGTGCCACTAAAAGTGAGTTTAGGTAGAGTGAAACCACTTCAATTGATAGTTGTTGGCAGAGTCTACTACGCAAAGTAACTACTATGTCTTTTTTACATTCTAGTTTACTCCGGGATAGCACATTGTCGTGAATAGGCAAAAATCAAACCATAACTTGAAAGAACTGGAAAAAAATAGTAAGCAGTATAGAAGAAACACCTCCGGTTGACTAAAAATTAAGAAGATGTCTATAACAAGCCTAGTGGGTCTGTGCCAAACGGCTCTTAGGTTATTTGCTACAGAAATTGGGCGAGCCCCGCTACTCACCTCAGGTGTCCCAAAAATGAAGAAACTGTCCATGACTAGCCTAGCGCGTATCCCCCAGTACAATAAACGTAACAGATTTTAACCAGCTTCACTGACTTAACGCCGAGAACACATGCTAAACAGCGGGGCTGGTGACATATTGCCCTTTCATTACTTTTCTTTCATCTAGAGTAGTTTTGCCACCATGTGCTTTTTGTTAAGCAGCCTTCGCAACGTTAAGTCAGTGAAGCTGCTTCAACTTTCACATTTACTTTTAAACTCTTTTTTCTGTAAAAGGAATGTACACCGCACTTTCGCAGAAGCATCGAACGCGAGGCAGGAGTCAGGTTCATTTAACCGGCCTTTCATTCTACGGCGGGAAATTCTACGGCGGGAAAGGCTTCAGCGCTTTTATATAACGTGGCCACTGTCGGAATTAATGACCAAGCGGTGACTAAGCAAACGCTGGTTTGTGTGTGGGGCGGTGTTCCTCACCCTCCACACGCTGGATGCGTATAAGTTCTGCCATTTTTCTCGGCTTACGGCTCCCTCGTGGTGCAAGGTCGGGGAGCCCACCGCATTCGGCCCAGCTGCAGAGGCTTGCTCCCATACTGACCTTACGCAAACACCAAAACCTATAGGAGCGGGGAAAACTCCAATTCGCTTTTGTGACGTCGAAGCAAAGAGAGGTGGGGAGGGGATGCGAGTTGTTTCTTTTTTTATATCGCCGACCCCATCCACGCATATATATGAGGTAGGGACACAATGACCCTCTCTGGCACGTCTGCCTTTTTTAAGCGCATAGCGTTCTTCCATTTCATTTTTTTCCCCCGGGCCGTTAACATTGGGTGCAGTTATTCGGCTGCCCATGGCCACTAATCGAGAAGGAAGCCACAGCTCGCCACGTTCCTCCACAGGGTGTAGGCACCCACGACGTAGCACGTGTAGTAAACGCGGAGGTTTTGGGAGTCAGGTTGTAGCAGTATGCGCACACGCATGACAGTTGCAACCCTTGAAAGAACGGTAAAGAAAGACTGACGAGCCACGTGTAGGGAGCGGTGCAGAAAGTGGACCTAGGTTCCAGAGAAGTGTGTCCTAAACAAAATAACCCGTAAGTGCACCAAAAATTAAAAATTCCGGAAATAATAGACAATGCAGTCTCACTATAGAAGTGGAATGTTAGGTCAAAGAGGATCATTTTTCTTCGCTGCTTTCCCACGTTTACACGGTGGTGTGAGAAAAGAAAAACAAGAATATACGTGGACACAGTGCCTGAAATAACTGTCCTTACGCACAAGGCAGCTCTCGCCCGTGAGTCAGCGGGTGTACGAGTCCGCAGTTCAGGTGTGGGATGCCACATTCGTTTTAAGATGTCGTAGGCAGCGTGCCATACGGGATTAAGTGGAGAGTGGGCTCAAATAATAAGAGACGACATGATTCACTTTAGGCGTTGAAAGGGCCGCGGGACGAGTTGTATGCTCCTGCGTAGTTATTGTGTTCTCGCTAGTCATCACTTTCTTGCCTCTGAAGTTCACTCGCGTTCTTGCTTTGCATCGTGTAATGTCACGTATCGGAGATACTGGGTCGATGTTCCCTAGTAATGAAATGACAGTGAAAAGTGTCCAACCTGTTCCGCAAAACTATGCACTTCGAGTAAATTAGTATCTCATGTTAGTTTCTGTTTTATATAGAAGTGATAAATAGGATAACTACTCGAAAATGTGACCCGCTTAATTCAATATTTAGGAGGAGCAGGACACAAATTGTGGCCGGCAGCACTTGAAACGACTACAGCTAGTAAGGAATACTAATATTTTCATCACCATGAAACCTAACTTCTCGGTGACTGTCAGCCTTGCCACTTCACAAGAAGAAGCACATTCTAGTGGAGCCGAGCGGAAAAGAAATCTAGTTTTGAAGTAGGAGGATGCGATTCTGCCTTTACTGGGCAGGTAAAACACAATTTCAATTCAGATACAATTCTTTCCTGTTGAGCGAGAAAAACAAAGTGTAAAAGGTGTAATGAAGCTTCTACTTCTGGGATCAACAATGTAAACATTCAACTGCACGTATATAAGTGTAACTTTTGTATGGATTCTTGCATGCGGTGTATTACGACCCTTGATTTTAAATAACTGCATAGGCCACGGGTGTGCGGGCTCCGGTGGCCTGGAAAGCAGCGAGTTGACTGAGTCAAGCCGGCCATAAATTACAGATATCTGTAGGCGATTCGACTGGAATGATGAAACTTTATTATTGGATTTGCGAGATTACAGATTTTCTGTAACGAAAACTCGACATTGCTATCATGACGTACGTATCGCTAATTCATAAAAGTATCACCCGACGTAAGCCGTCCACCTGTTAATACTGCCACTATCTTCGCCAACCTACAAGTTCATAAGTACATTTTCAGGTTGGGGGACCTGCTATGATAATAGCGTGTGCGCCTTAATTACATGTTGGGGCATTCTCCTAAAAGATGCGACAGCAAAAAAGACCATGTTTAATAACACCAAGGAGGAGGGGTCGGTCTGGAAAGCGGGTTGATCGCCTGCTGCTCCTCACGGGACATAGGGAAAAATGGAGAGAAAGAGAAAGACGGAGGCATGATAATAGATGACTATGTTATGGCACAACGAGTCCCGTTACACACTGTCTTACGCGGAGCAGGACACGCGCGAGGGTCTTTACACCATATATATATATAGCACATGTTCCAAAGGCAAGCAACTGAACCTGTCTCGCTTAGAAATATTAATAGGCACTTTAAACTCCTTTGGGCGTACTCTATATGTTCCCAAGCACCCAAAGCTTTTCCTCCGAAAAGAATCGGGAGTCCAGACGATCTTTGACGCAATTAAGTGACTGTCTTTCGGTCGCGTATTGAAGACACATGCACAGGATGTGGTGAAGAGTGCCCATCGTGTGACACACACTGCAGTAGAATAGCGCCAAAGCTCTCTACATAAAAACTAGCCCCATCATTTAGATCTTTGAGACCGCACCTCCTAAGCTCCCGTTCCTGCATTGAGCGTCATCCCTGGTTGGCTCTCGCCATTTCCTCCTTTCTCGCGAGCCTCGAGCCACGTGACGCACTTTTGTTGCGAATACTGGCTGTATTCCTTTGAAATCGTCGCCACCAAAACATAAAATGATAATAAACTAAATAACAAGAAATAGAAAAAAAAGTACAAAATGAAAAATACAATAAATACAAGTAAAGCGCTTTATATAACTACATTTTGCGCCATCGAAGCCGAAAATACAAAAATAGAAATAAAAATTAGTAATTGCAAAAAAGGGCGAGAAATAAAATATGAACAAAAATCTAAAGAAGTAATATTTAAAAAAAAAAACGCCACGCCTGCGCGGAACGCGCAGCACAGTCACAGCGAAAGCTGGAAGGGCGGCCTTTCTAGAGCATTTTTTAAACACTCTTGGGGCAACTACTACAAGCGCACTTACGTGGTACCCACTACGCCATAAATCATCGTAATTTTTTGTGTAGTGGGGGAGCGTCTACTATACCAATATTCTTCATTCTTTGGAAAAGCGCGGTACCCGCTACACACTTGTAACGCATTATGTGCACTTTGGTGCTTGTGTGGCTGACGACGATGAGGAATTATGCTATTTTGTAATGGGTTGGAGCATTGAACGACCCACTCGTTACGCAATTCGTATTGTATGACGCCTGGTTGTTACTTTACTGTTCTAAAACGCTTTACAACACACGTTAACGCGATTTCTTACAAGACATGAAGCCTGCATAGGATCAGTTTGCACCGCAGTTTCAAGCAGTGGCGTAGCTTAGTGGTAGAGTGCTGGGCTGCCACGCAGAGAACCGGGGTTCGATTCCCAATCTGTCATAGGTGATTTTTTTATTTATTTAGTTTTTTCTTATTTCGTGCGATATTGGTTACGGACACCGGCGGGGCGGCGGCGGCGGACAACTACGGCGCAAAAACGACCCTTGTTGTGATCTCATAACAGCTATCGCTGTAAAATCATAAGAGCTAACAATAAATTGTAATCTGCAACTGTATGTACATACACGCCTCTGGCAATGTATTTGCCTCGATACATCTCCAAAGCGAGTCACACTGTAGTGGGGCAGTCTCCCAATATAACTCCAACGCGAAAGCCACATTCTTCATGTTCTGTGATTATGTCATCTGACGGGATCTGACCTGATGTCAGTATGGCGCCATCTGTAATAACGTCAATTTTGGACGAATCGTTTTGCCCCACCGACGGTCACTTTTGTGGCTTCACAAGGCATCTAAGGCTTTCGCGTCACAACGCGCGTAGCGCTTGGCACACATTTTGCATTCGGTAGTATAGCAATCACCGATGATTTCTATTTCAGTCTATCTTGCAGCAGCATGATCCACCAGGAAGTAAGGTTGCCCATTTGCTACAACTAGTTATTGGAAGTGCTCCATATACTGTATTACTGCAACGTCACCGGCTTTTCAGCCTTTCGATTATCCCTCCAGTCCTCCGTGTGTCCGGGTGTGCCACTTAGGTGCAAAAAAAAAAGGAAGCCACGCGTGGCTTCCTCGTTCGTCGCTGTCTCTTATATCCCCTTCAACGCAGAAGGCAAAGTCTTTTAACGCACCACTGAACCATAGCACACGCTCCGTGACTCAACAGCCTTTGCGGCTGTTGAGTCACGCGTCTCCTCAACATCTGTGTTCGACCCAAACGAGGCTTACAGACTCGGCCACGTCGTTTCCCCACACAAGAGCTAGCCGCTGTTTTCATAGGTGCCAGTGATCTGAGTTGGGTACAAATAGAAGCTCCACTGCTATGCAACACCGATACAAAAGGAAATAAAAAATGAGTACTTTGACAACGCCCGTTGTCCTGCGACGAAGTCTATAGTCCATACGTACAGAATCATAATGCGCCTTGAGTACGCCATCTAGTACATAACATTTAACACTGTGGAAGTCGCATCGGTGACATAGCCAGTTGCGACACTATTCTTCGGCTCCTTAGTGACTTGATGCAATTAAGCCCGTGGGCTGGCCATCGATCTCAGGCTTTGTTGCTTTCATTCAATAAGATTAAAGTTGCAAAGAAAATTACTGAATCGTATACACTTAGGAAAACGCCCACTTTTACCGGATGATTTACTATAGTAATAACTCATCAGAGAAAAAAAATAAAATGAACGAAAAGGAAATCTCAAATGAAACAAAACTCCGCTAGGAGCGCAGGATTTCTTAACATAAATGTAACCAATTCGAAGTCAAGAATTTAACTTATTTCACCTACAGTACAAACATACGACCCTTAATCGCGCGCAACAGCCCGGTCAAAATCCAACGTCGGGGCCACCGGGCAGTTCGCGACTGATTGCAGTCGCGCAGTCCACTGAAGTCTTACGATTTTTTGCGATCGTGAAGCCGCAAGAATCGAAACCTCCGTAGCGCATCGCTCTCAGCATTCAACGGACGCGAATGCTTGACGTAGCGCCCCAAGTGGTAGTCGAGCCGCGCAGCACTGCCAACTCCCGTTCTGAGTAAGAAGCGTTGTGCTCAGACAACCAATGGTACGCCAGGCCCTTACAAAAATGGACTTAGACAGTCCATAGAGTGTCTATAGACTTCTTGTAGTCAACTTCGTTTTTATGTAGATTTAGTATTTTGTCTAGGCAAAAGCTATTGACAATCTTTAGACAAAAGTCTACAAATCGCATGTTATCTTTTGTTTAATTGCATTATATAGATTGTCAATAAACAAAAGTTTAAAAGCCGTATGTTAACTTCTGTCTAATTTTATTCTGTAGATTGTCTATAAACAAAAGTTTAAAACGCGTATATTGTTTTTTGTCTAATTGTATTTTGTAGATTGTCTATAAACAAATGTTTAAAAAGCGTATGTTAACTTTTGTTTAATCGTATTCTGTAGTGGATGCTTTCCCCACTACACAAATGTTATGATGATTTGTGGCGTAGTGGGTACCATGCAAGTGAGCTTGTAGTAGTTGCCGCAAGAGTGTTTAAAAAGGGCTCTAGAAAGGCCGCTCTTCCAGCTTTCGCTGTGACTGTGCTGCGCCTTCCGCGCAGGCCTGGTGGTGTTTTTAATACCTCATCTAAAGACTGTCTAAAAACGAAGTTAAGGTGGATTTCTTTCATTTTCTTGTCATTTATGAGGTTTTTCATTGAAATTTTGCCAGATATGTGTGTACTTCGTGCAATTTTGCTACCTTTTGCCGTGCAAAATTTTGCCGTGCAACGTCGCCGTTACGCGCTTCTGATTGGCTGCTGTGACTTGTGCCTCCTTTCATTTATTTTTGTTTTCAAGGGGAGCGCTTTGAAAGGTGGCGCTCGCTTCAGTATATACTTTTGGCGGGAAACGGGGTTAGAACCGTTGGAGCCATTGACTCAGCAGGTACATTGTGCGTCGTCTCTGCCAGGTGTCTGCTTGGCCTTCGAGTGTATACTGTGCGGTGGGCTCGCTTTGTGTGGTTGAGAAAAGTGGTGAAGAAGGAACAGCTTCATGAATAACTTGACTTTGATTGACCTGCGTGGTGTGCAGCGCGGTAGAAGCAAGAACACCGAATGCGACTGCCCAGAATCCTCGCACGACACGGCGCCACTCTCTGCCAACTGCGTACTATGGGCACTGGCCTGCCATTCACGGCCGCTTGGAATACCTGGGTAAGCAAATTAATTTGAAATGTCTTGGCTCATTATATATTTTGCATCTATTTTCCGAACAGTGACGTTCTTGGCGTATTCTGTAGACCTTCCTATTGATCTCAGAACTTCATATTAATGTCAAGCCAAGTTCTCTGCGTACAATAATACTCACGGATTGAAACGCGACAACTTAGGGCTAAGTAATTCACGTACTTCCGTTTCTAACATCTCGATTTCCTGTCATAGCGGCGTATTTTGACTCGAATGCTTACATCAGATCCAGCATTATCTTTAGATGCCGGATTCTCAGCGACATGACATGGTTACCTTGAGTAATTGCTCATGGAAGTCGTTGTAGTGAAGAAAGTGATGTCGCTTTTCAGTCCGAGAGTACTGTAGCTTCTGTTTCACTCGCGTCGTGTGATCGACGGGGAACGATGACAAGAAGGAAGGAAGGAGAGTTGCTCTCGTTGCCGTGGCTGTGAGCCGTTTCTCCTTCGCCGCCGGGTTTCCAACGGTCTCCGCGTCTGGCGCTCGAAAGCTTTGGCTAGTTTGGCTAGTCGGCGCCAAATCAGCCAAATTTCACGGCTACGTTGCGGTTCGCGGCGGTGGCCGTTTTCGGGCGAGGAGGCGCAGCGCCAGTAAAGGGGCCGGCTGGCGCCTCGCGCGGTGGGTGAACAGCGCCTGCTTCCTTCGTGCTCCGCAAAGCGCCTCGAAAATGGCGAAAAAAATATTGTATACTGTAAATTCACAAAGTCGATGCGTACATTACGAAGCGTTAAAATTGTGCTACATCCTATAATACACAACCGCGTTAAGGCCACAATAAAATTGTCTGTTTGTGCTGCACATCTCGACTGAAGTTCGCTTGTTGTATCTGCGTGCGCAACACATGAGTCTATAACTATTATATGGAAGCCGCTATTGCCAAGAGATCGTTCTGGGTACAGACGAGATATTTATGTCGCAATCTAACATTATATGGTAAGATACAATTGCGTCACCTTCAGGAACTTTCAGGCTGCTGGGTGAAGTCTCAGTTTTGTGCAGTTATTATGTGTTTTACCGTGAGGAAGCATCAATACTTTACCGTACGGTGCAGTACGTTGAGCCAGTGCTTCTGCGGCGGTAATGTTAGCTGTCGTGGCAGCAAGGATGGAGCTCTGTTGCGGTCATGTCGTGATCTTAGAACAAACATATACGGAATTACAGAAAGGCTGTTTTTTCTTAGCGGCTCAAGCACAGCAAACGTATTAAAATAGTCAATGCGGACGTGCAACTTTCACTGTAAAAGCACAAAATTGTCGCGAATACAAAAAGGAAGTGCTTTGTATGGTACTCAGTTTTGTAGTTAATAGCTCATCTTTTGAATGCGGTTTCTGAAATTAGCAGCGAATGCTTTATTGGTACAGCGAAATGCCGTCACTGTGATCCCCGTTTCACGGTTCTTTTTATTTTTACCGCGCTGAGTGCCTGTTCTGTCGATATGTGCATCTAAATACCACAAATTTTTTAATTGAGATTCTCTGGGCGACCGTCCTTGAGATAGGAACCACGTTTTTGTTTTTTCTGGAATGTCATTATCTTTTATTTATTACAATTTTTTTTTTAATTTATGCTGAAATAGATCGCCGGTGTACACCTTATACTTGACTGTACGACTTCAAAACTCGTTTTTACTGTTCTTGCTGGCCCCCCAATGCCCGTATAACTAAACCAACAAAAAGCCACGAAGTTTTGCTGATTTTGCACTGTATTCTGTGTTCGTGAAGTTTAATTCCACGTCTTCTCTTTCAGCTTGCCTTCGAAAGTAAATTGAGATTTTCAAGCACGGTCGAGGAGAATGTCAGACGCCTAAGGAAAATTCTACCTGCAGTGGCAACACTGGCATCCTTAGCGGACCCATCGTACAGAGAGGTCGACGTGTACTTGCGGTCAAGGCTCGCGAAAATGGCCCTAATTTCAGAGGTGCGTGAAATATTTTGTAAGAGCCAAGTTTCAGAGACAATTCAAAACATCTTTATTCTTCTAACACTACTAAGTTTTGAGCCGGGTATGAGGAGATTGAATGCCGCAATCGCAATGTGAGCTTTGCCGACAAAATCATTTTCATGAATTTGTAGTTCTGTACGAAGTGAAATTTTACAGCTGTCCATTCCATCAGATACCAATTTAATTTCTCTTTTTTTATCTTTGCCAGGTTTCATCCGAAGACATTGTTGGCCGTGCATTGTGTGGGGTGACGGGAACGAGCTGGCATGCGGCAAAGAGCCCAGCGAAATCCTGAAGCTGGAACCAGACACGTCGCTGGAAAAAAGCATTGGTGCTTTGTTTGCGTGTTTACTACGTAAAGGACCTTGCGTATCCGGCTGCTTTTGGCAGTTGCTTGGCTTCCTTCAAGCAGTCGTGAACTGTGCGGTACCGAAGAAATTCCATGGGCGGAAAAAATGGTGAAGGATTTGTTTACTAAACTACACTTCGTTTCAGTTAAGTATATAGAGCACAGTTCGCGTGCCGCTCAAAGCGACATCAAAAGTTCATCTGGTGCCTATTTTATAGTTCCTGTGTGTGTTATTTTTCTTGGATTGCTCTTCCATAGAGAGAAGCGTTCTTGTAAGTAAGTGAAAATAAAAAGTTTCACTCAAGTTTAAGATTCTTGTAAATGTTTCGTTCTATTTAACTCTTTATCTTTGATTGAAACTCTCAAGCCTCGGAGCACTCCGCACTAAATCCCTCCCTTAATTTTTTTAATGACCGTGTATATAAACAATCGCGCCGAAAGAATGCAGATCAGCGGCTTAATTGTAGGATTCCCCAGATGCACTTGTGCAAGATGCTTTATGAAAGTTTGTCCTGCACCGGCTTCCATGGCGTTTGGATTTGTGACTAGCGAAGTTTCAGGAACAATCCATAACGCTTTCATTCTGCCAACTCGACTCATTTTTGAACGGTCCACAACGAAGATCTAACGCCCCACTCGCAATGTAAGGCTTTTGGATCAGTGACTGGAGGCCTTCCTAATGCTTAGTTATGGTGTAAGAGAGGATTTTTATTTACATGACGCGGGACTCTCTTGTTCTATAAGATGTGTTTCTGACCGTCAGAAAGTGTTTAAAAATGAAGCTGAAAGAAGATAATATTTGGAGTGCTTTATCTGTTATTGGTTGGCGGTTGCTTGGGGGGTAAATGTACTGGCTGCCCAGGATAAAATAGCTAATTACAAAAATCAAGTTTCAATTATCATCCCTCACATGTGTTGACTATAGAACATTCCACTGCGACAGCACAACATGAGCTTGCAAGCTGCACCGTAAATACAGAGCGCACTGCCGATCTTGAGCTGTGTGCAGACACCCAACATGTGCCGTCGGGTACAACATGAAAAGGGTAGCCAGTGAATTAATGAAAGATTGTCTCTTATTTCTTGCTTACTGCCTGTACTATAAACCGTATTCCGTAATTATATTCCGGCTAGCAAGCTCATTTCAGGCTGTCGCAGTGTAGCATTCTATAATTTGGACATGTGCAAGATGAAAGTGAGAGTTGATTTTCGCAATTAGCTAATTAATGCCAAGCATCAGTATATATACCGTCCAAGCCGGCGCCAAGCCCATACAGCACAATAAATATCTTCTTCCAGCTTTCATTTTAGATGATTTCTAACGGCCGGAAAGACATCTGAGGGAGCAGGAGAATGCCGCATTAAGTAAGTAAAACTCCTCTCTTACACCTTTTCTAAGCGTGAGAAAGGTCGCCAGTCACGGCTAGCAAGCGTGGTTTGCTTAGCGTGAAAGTGCACCACACTTAGAACAAGCGTGCAAAAAATCGGCTCCACTCACGCTTGGCAAGCGTTATTCAACCAGCGAATCGCGCTTAGGAAGCGTGATTTTTCAGCGTGACAGCACATCACGCGTAGACCAAGCGTGCAAAAAATCCCCCCCCCCACTCACGCTTGCTACGCGTGAAAAGTTTTAGTGTGTACGGACCAACTATGCGGCTTACCTTCAGCGTGATCGTGAGCGCGCGCGCGGGCACGCTAAAGCATTCTGCGGCCCGGAAACGAAATCTGTTAAAACTATATTTTGTGAATTAGCCGTCGCTCATAGGTAGCTAGCTTTCACGACGTTTTCAAAATGTAATGTGTTAAGATGTTCTTCAACGAAGATGCAGTTTTTCCTCTATTTATTACAACGACGTGCAGTGTAATATTCATATGTTTCAGTGGGCAATTCCAAATTGATAATGTTTATACGCACTTGCTTACACGTCCCGCGTAGAATATATCAATTTAAGTTAACAAGGAAGATCAGTAAGGAAGAAGTTACAGATGACTCACCATAAGGGCGAGAAATTCATGGTGACATGGCTCGGTGCTCAATACGGATCGATATTGACTGGTACCGCTAACACTTGCTCTAAAATGGCTGAAGCTTCCCGCGTGCTTTTGTTTTACACACATGCACACGGACACATCTAGCCAGACGTAAGGACCACAGCTGTTTCAAATAGTAGTAAAACACACCACTCGCGTAAAGATGCAAGCGCATCATGTTTAGGAACCGATCAGGCGCGGTCGACGCATCACGGCCTCCCCGTGCGTTCGTACAAGCACGGCAACGCGATCACACATAGACGCGTGGGTGCGAAATAGAAGTGGTGAAAAAGCGCATGGCCTCCGAGACTACGGGCTATCGCGGAGGCATGCGCGGAGGCCGTGAAAAGGGGGAACTGGTGTGGAAAACGGACGGAAGATGGCGCGCAACCGCAACTGATTTTAAATCGCCCGTTGACAGATAGCCAATCAGTTCAAAGCGGAGTACGCGCAGGCGCAATGGCGTTCAGGCAGTTGAGGTGTTGAGGTTCGTTAAAAAAAACACAGCATATCCACGGAGTGAATGATGATGAGTGGGCGAAGCTGCGGAGGTTCATCGGTAAACCGTGAATCTTCCGTGAATTCTGCCCGGTACATCATCACCGACGTGAGATCGGGCGCGTTTATACTAAAGGGTCGATGAGAGTCATGGCTACTCGCAGCTCACTTTAATTTTACATGTACGTTCTGAATTTTTTTATTGTTTAATCACGCACAGGAGATATCTCACACCGGCACTACCTTGGAGGTCGAAATCCATTGCCTACTGGCTACTCAGAATGCATGGACAACCGAGGACCGCCGAGGTGATGCCGTAAGGAGCTTCGCGCACCGTATCAGTGTTTTAGATGTGAAGCATCTTATGGCGAAGCTTAATCCGGTGGTGGTGGTGGTGGTGGTGTGCCGCGCTGCCCACCCTTACTGCGCATGCGCAAACAGTTAAAAAAAAATAAAAAATAAAAAAACCTCCTCTCCCCCTCTCTCTCCTCTAGGCAGCCCTCCCCGCGGCAACCACACCCACACTGCGCATGCGCCTCCCTTCCTCTCTCCCCTCTTACACTCCCCCCCTCTCTCCATCCCTGCCCGCGGCGTCTAACTCCCCCTGCGCATGCGCGTCCCCCCCTCTGTCTCTCCTCTCCTACGCTCCCCCCTCTCTCCTCTACGCATCCCTGCCCACGGCGTTCACACTCCCACTGCGCATGCGTGTCACCCCCCCCTCTCTCCTCTCCTACGCTCCTCCCTCTCTCGCCTCGCGACGCCGACGCAGGCAGCGTCTGCTAGCGAGTTTCTTGGTTGAAAAAACCGACTGCTCGCGCTGCACAACCGTTCACTGGCCATCCCGTATATATAGCAATGGATCTTGACCTCCAAGGTGGTGCCGGTGGGAAATTTCTCCTGTGCGTTATTGAACAATAAAAATTCGCAGCGTGCGCGTTAACTAAAAGCGGAGTGCGGGTCTCTGTGTCCAGTCGGAGTCTTCTGTCTCTCATTGCCCATTAGCAGCGATTGGCATGTTCTAGTAGGAAAAACTGCTCCATCACTGCCTGCTTTGCGCCTCCCCAGTCTTCTCTCCTGCGCAACGCTGCGATGAGCGCCAGCGTCAACGCCGCCGCCAGTGTAAGCGTTAGCGCCCGCTGCTTCACATCTACACATGGTTCCCTTTAGCGGGAGATGGTGTAATTTTTTTCCGTAGGACCGTGTGTTGCCGCCAGAACGTAAGTCCAATCAACCAAGTGCCCGCACGAGGGCGGCACGCGGGCTGTCACCATGCCACCCCCAAAGGAACATTTTTTCAACGTGCGTACCCCGCCAGGGACGTCCGTGGACGAAGTCATCGACGCCACGGAAACGTTGGTGGGGCTTCAGGAGATATACAGTGTCCAGCACCACGGAGGGTACGACTTTCAAGTCGGAGTCAACTCGTCACGAGCAGTTCAAGTCCTTTTGGCAACCAGCGGTCTACGTCTCGGCACCCATGTAGTTCCCCTCGTACCAGTGGCCAGGCAAGTCGCAAGCGTCACGTGCTTGTACTTGCCATCCTACGTGTCCGACAATGAAGTCGCAACCAGTCTCAAGTCTTTCGGAACCACGTTGAAGATTGAAGAAGCTCGATACAAAGATCATCCCAGCATTCGCACCGGGACCCGCTACTTCAAAATGGATATGCGGCCTGAAAATCCACTTCCGAATTTCGCACGTGTGGGCGGCCACAGAGCGACTTTCGAGTACCGCGGCGTACGCCGCCTCTGCAGGCGTTGCAACCTCGAGGGCCACCTCAAGGCACAGTGCGATACCCCGCACTGTGCCAGGTGCGGAGTTTTTGGCCACAGAACGGACACCTGTACCGAACCGTGCCGACGTTGCGGCGGAGCCCACGCCAGCGTCGATTGCACCGCAAGAAAGTCGTATAGTATGGCGGCGGCCATGGATGTAGACGAATTCCCAGCACTCAGGCGGGCGGCTTCCACAGACGAGACACGGAGACTGACTACTTTACGTCCTGCGAAGCGGCCGAAGCCGAGTGACGCTACGGATAACCTGGAACAGAACGCCACCCCCGCAAAACGCCAGCACCAGCCGACGCCGCGACAGGAAAGGGGCCGCAAAAAAATTTACACCATCTTCCCAAAGGGAACCCTGATGGGATGCGAAGCAGCAGCGTTGCGCAAGGGTGGCGTCACGGGTGGCGTCACGGGTTGAACGGCGCTAACGCGGGTGCTGCGGTGAGCGCTTGAAGATTCGTTTGAAGCGATGGCTGGCGTAGGTCTTGTCGTTTCTTCAGAGTGGGCACGGGCGCTGGACCGGAGCTGGCGCGCGTTTCGCCTTGACTACCACGGCCTTGTGATCGGTGAAGTGCACGCTGAGAGGTTCCTGCAGACATTCGACGTCGAAGTTGGCAAAGACCAGATCGATGCACGTTCCCCTTATCGTGGTGGGTAGTTTCCGTTCCGCCGACACGCACTTCAGCGAGTGCACGTCACGCATGTAATCGACGAGCCATTTTCCTCCTCCTCCGCGGACGTCAACGTTGAAGTCTCCCGCGACTATAAGAGGCGCGCGTCGACACGCCTCGCCGCAATCAGTCAGCGTCTCCTCGAGACAGCGCTCGAGGCGAGCGCGCGGCAGGCGAGGGAGAGAGTGACGTCCCGCTCCCCTCGCAGTGCGCGCTGCTGCGGCGTGACCTACTTGGCACCGCTCCAACATCTGCGGCGAGGGGGAGCGCGTTGCGGCACGTTCGTACGCACGCACGGAGGGAGGGGACAGCGTTACACAGCCTAGTCAAAGAGATGCTTCGCATCTAAAAGAAACACGGCGGGATGCGGAGCCGCTGACGAGCGCGAACAGCGAGCAACACGTGACACAAGCGAGTCATGCTAGGCCCAACCGCGCTAACGCCGCCGAAGCGGAGAGGGTCACAGACAGCGGAGAGCGAGATACAGGAGAGCTGCGCGGCGCGACGGGCGTCAGCGGCGAAGAAAGGGAAGCAGACAGAGAAGATGACGACACAAGCGTAGTCAGTTGGGCAAGCGTTGAAGACACGGTCGGTGGCGGGGTTCAAGAGCGTGGCCTCGAGAAACGTCAAAAGGACGACCTCTTCACGACGGACAAAGGCAA
>JALIZH010017737.1:0-46204 GCA_030522465.1 Rhipicephalus appendiculatus
AACTGGAAGATCAAGTGCTACCGCTACTTCTACGTCGCCTTTAACTCAAACGATGACACTTCATTTTAAGTGGCAGCATATTTTACGGCTATGGAATACAGCCGCGAAGACAGTCTTTGTCAGTAAGACGTTTAGCGCGATTAGCAGAAGTATATTAAAGAGTGAGTGATGATTGTCGAAAACCTGCATGGTCATAGGTCTGCGCTTTGAACAGTGACGCAAGAGGACCTACTGAGTAAAATTATCGGGGCCGACTCAGAACCCATCTTACATGACTAGACCGCCCCCTCTCCCTCAAGGTAGTATACAAAGCAAAATAAATAAGGGAAAACATTTCAGAACCATTTTCTTTATAAAACCTGTTGTAAAATCACAAACATATTGCTCATCCAGTGCAAAAAAGGCACGTTTGACTGATTTCGTCAACGCATGAATAAACCTTTGAAATCTTACAAGGAGGCCGGCCAGGATTACCCGTCTGCAGTAAGCTTTTACGCCCAGAGTTATGCGTTTGTATATTGTGTATTTTTGTACTGTCAGATTGCCGACTTCTGAGACATGACCTTTCTCTATGCGTTTATAACAAATATTGTACAAAACGAACTAATATGTAGCGCCGATGATAGTTCACTATAATGATAGTTCGCTTTTTGTCTGCTGTCTGAGGAGCGGGCAGACCCTTCGAAGAAGGTACATATCATATCAATAAAAAAAAAAGGTACAACGTGACCAGTAATAATGCGGCAATGTCAAACATTATGTTTCAGAATGGACGTGAAAACTTTGATTATTTTGGGGTAATTAAAGCTGTTAGATAAATAACCCTTTCAGTAATATTTTGAATAAAGGTTTAAAGAAGCGCCTCACTTGATCTCAAATTTAAAAGTGTTAAAGCTGGGCAGTAGAAAAATTTGTGAAAATGGATAGATACCTTCTGTCGTAATACTTGTACTTGCTTGCAGAGCTTGCCTGATGTGGCCAACCTAAAGTTTGGAGATGTCGAGTCAAACCACTTCACCCTGTCTTGGACACCACCATTGGGTCATTTCGACTACTACTGGGTTGAGAGCTACGCTGTTGGTAATAGTCGCGACATCCTTAAACCGCTTCGTGTGGGATCGTGCTCCAATGGCACCGTCATTCACCGGGACCAGTCGGAAATCACCTGCGACCACTTGAAAGCATGTGCCAACGTAAGCATTACAGTGCACACCAAAGTTAAGATAGGCACTGATTACGCCACATCAACAGGAACAAAACTGGAAGGCATATTGATACCTGGAGAAGGTAGAGTACATTTCTTTGCCTATAAACATGCAGAGTGCGAAATTTTTTGCTGCACGTATGCAGGTTTGATTAAAATGCCTCAATTTAGGCACCTGTCACCGACAACAAGCTGTTCTTGTAAACACATTTGCCAAAATAATGTTCCAGAATCCGCCTTACATTTCAAAGGTGTTGGATGGCCACCTATTCTTGCAGAAGTGCTGTACACATATTGTTAAATGTACTATACTTCATCGTAGTAGCCCAAATTTTGTATTAGAGAGCCGAAGAGAACTCGAACAGCGGTAGCTCTGCTGCAAAATGTTGGCCACTTTGGGAGTCAAATTTATGTCTTTGCTGTCTTAACAACTAGTTTATCGCGTGATCTCATATCACTTAGAAATATGTTTGAGCATGCTTTGTTGAACCTTTTATCATGCACGCCACAATCGGATGTGATTTCTGAGCATTAACACTGGGAATACATTACGTCTGCGGTACAAATGTGCAAAAAGAAAACTTTAAAAGCGCGAACGACGAAGACGCAACACATACAAAAGGAATGGCACTTAAACTTGCAACTGTTTAAGAACATTTGCAAGTTTAACTCGCCCAAACCAAGGTATTGTTACAAATGCGCATCTCACTTGGTGTTCATGGCGATTCTATCTGCTAAGCTGTAGATAGATTGGCCTTAGGCTAAGCTTCTTATTGCTGAAGTGTCGTTTGTAGCAGGAACACTGTATCGCGTTATAAAAATTTAGCAAGGCGAATAATCTGTTTACAAGCAATGTTATGGCGCCATCGATCGCGCAGAGAATAACGAAAGGGCATGCAAGGTGTGTTATCGCCATATCATACATGGTAAAAAGGGTGCTGGCGAAACTCGTCGGAGTACCAACAGCCTTCGGTAACCAGTTTCCTGAACTTCAGGATTCGTTCTTCAACTACGTAGATATCTACGTATTCCCACTGATGAGTTTTTTGTGCAATTTATAGCCGCAACCAAAGTGAAACGTATAGGCTGTGGAGGTGACGTCAGCCACCTGCAGGTGTGGTAATAATGCTGTTGAACTTTTGACACGTCTAATAACCCATAAATGAAAAAAAAAACACTTTGGGTGAAACGTGCAGTAAATGGCGTCCTTACAGCTTCCATTAACTATTGAAAATTTCTAATGCGACCCATTAAGGGGGGCACTTAATCATGAACTGTTCAGTATCAACTGTCCACTTTTGTTTCTTTTAGAACCGCAGTCACCAAAGAACATAACGATTGTTCAAGCATCCCCCCACAGTCACAAGGATTCAATGGGAATCTCCGTCGAACATCTCGGGCAGGATCGCAGGACACAGCGTTTTGATTTGTCACACATCCACTTCGTGCAACGAGCTAGAAAGTAAAAGTAACTGCACCGAGAGAAACACGTCTGATACGTGGTTGGATCTCCAATACTCTGGGAATAGCAAGCTATGCGTCCTGGTTACGACTAACGCAGAATGTGGCGCCCAAGTGCTTAGAAGTCGCCCAGCGGCCGCTGAAATTACATCACCTTCCTTCGGTAAGTCTTCCGTTCCCTTTAGTCATGAGTACAGTTACTCGTTCTATAATTACGGTCACATATCATGCGGCATAATATTAGTGCAGTTTAGAGTTGTCTTGATGTAGTTCGTACTGGTAGCGCCTGTATCGCAGAAAGAAACTGTCGTGTCTGGCGGAAGAACAGATCAACGGGCGAGCGAATGCAGAGGGCTTTATTTTGGAACCTACTAATTAGCAGCAGGCGAACTGCCCGCGATGATATTACAGGAAAGAATGCGCATGCTACCTACAGTGCCGGCGTTTTTTAAGCAGAGCCAAACGGTGATAACAGAAGAGGCTCTTGACACACGGCGAACTCTTATCGCGTAGGTGTGCGTCACATAATGAAGAACTTCTGAAGGCTACTGTATTCCTTTACTTACGTGGATGGTGGTGACATCTCACGTCGCCATTCGTGTGCCCTGCTGTATTCCCTGTGTTACAATTTATTGCGATAGTAATTATATGGACAGTCTCGACGGGTTTTTGCCGTCGCCGTCGCCGGCATGTCCCGTATAAAGTCCAAATTGATAAGATCTCCCAGCCCATCGTACGTTTTACCCGCGGGTAATAGCGCGCGAGCGGGGACAATGAACGCGGCTGAAGCGGAGATCAAACGAGCCGCCCAGTCTCCGTCGCTTCCAAGGCGCTCGAAATAAGGTCCCCCCCGCCTGTTATACCAGATGTCGAATGCTCAAACAGAGACCAAACGCCTGTCTTTAATGAGCGTCAAAAGACGCGAGAGGGGGAAAAAAGGGATTTTTTTTAAAGGTGATAAGCACTGGAGATAATTGGTATGCGTTACACAGCACACCTTCCTTTTTAGGCACATGTGAGCATTATAAACCAAGTCCTATGTTTTGTTAATTTCTCTTCATTAAAAATTCATTAAAAGTGGGCCTTACACGAACACTCTTAGGTTGAATTCCACTCAATAAAAAGCCTAATTTTTTGTAGGGACAAGAGGCTTTGCCTACATGAGGCTTTGGCCAGTTCAGCGAACTAAAAAAAAATTAGATCAGATGAATAACAAAAACATGAATAAATAAACAAAAAAATAAGCACTAACACTTAGGGCATGTTCGTATAACATGCAGCCATAATAAATCTTGTGACGCGATTTTGCTTATTCACGTTTATTGCACACTCACTAATGCGATAAGGAAGTATGTCATGTTTTAATAAAAGTCTTTATTAGCAAAAAAAGTTATGACTCTTCGCGTACGCAAAAACACGGAAAATATAACTTCTGACAAAATGAACAAAAAAAAAAGATTTGAAACAGTTGCAGGCGCTTACACAAGGTGATCAGGAGCGCTGAGATCCTCGATATTTGTCGCTAGCTTTATCCTGGAAGTTACTCTTGTGTGCCTTTGCTAGAGCAGCGACTCGACTTTTAGGGGCGAAACACCCTAGGGTCGACGCTCGTCCGACCAGTGTCCGTCATGGTACGGTACATCACCGTCTAAAAGGTTAACGGGAACCAAAAAAAAGATGCTGTTAACGAGAACAATATAAAAGGCCACAACACCATAAAAACACCGACATTTAAGCACCCATCAATCAAAGCATATGACAAGAACAGGTGTTGACTAATATCAATCATCACTGTGACAGAACAATATAAAACCTCTACAAACACAAGCCCTTTATATTAGTCGGCGACTTCAACGTAGACATTATGGACCTTAGGACCGAGCTTTGTCGTCGACTCTTTGTGTCACTTTATGTCACTCAATTTACATATCGGGCAACGCTCGGGTAAGGTGCGGTTACTCACCCATAAGATACCCAGAGATTCGCCCACTCGTCATGATGAGATGCTTGGATTTTTAAGGCGAATGCTTTCAATGTCTCACGCTCACGTCCGTGTCCGTCCGTTCTTCCCTCCGTCCGAGCCCTGGCACGCTGCCAGGTGGCCGCCGGGGCGCGCAAACGGACGCCGCTCGCGTCGACTCTACAGTGCTCGCGTTTTGCTTTCGTAGCGTCGCTTTGCCCAGCGTTTCCCATCCTGCAAGGAGGGAGACGCGTGCATCACGTTCTATTCTGACCAACCCCCCTCCCAATGGACACAGGCGTTCGCGGAACACACATTTGAATTTACAAAGTGTGCGTCAATTTAAGCGCTGGAACGCGGATGGCGTCGGCACGATGCGCAAAGTGCGGGAAAATACGAATGCATGCGAACGGAGGCAGATTAGTCTCGCGTGTCGCTGCGATTCGCGGTAAAAAATTAAAATGAAAACACACACATTCCGCATGTGTGCCATCCCACTGAGAGTGTAAAAGACAAAAGACAATGGCCACAAGCTTTTGCCGAACACACTTTGGAATGTAAAAAGCGTCCATTCGATTTTTTTTTCTGTCTAGCTTGCTTTCCAGCATCAGGGTCTTGACGGGATGCTTTCACAATGTGGTGCCGGTCATTTGGGAGGCAAGCTTTTACATTGTAGAGGCCAGGCGCGATGCCAACTTGCATCAGAATATCAAATTGTTTCTGTTGTCATTGATTCAGTGTTGGCGGTAACGCGTTACAAGTAGCGGCGTTACCGGTAACGCGTTACATTTTTACAGTAACTTAGTAACGTACTCGCTACTATTTCGGAACTGCAAAGGGCAACCTACTTTCGTTACCATATTTCGGTAAAGTAAGGCGTCTTGTTACTCGTTACTTTTCATTCCAAGTTATACTCGCAGTCTCACACGAAAATTCGTTCGTCTTGTAGGAGCGCCTTTCTCAGAGCTCACCCCCTGGTCACTGTGCCGCTGCGGCGGACTACTGTCGCCCGCCAAGCTTTGACAAAGCGACACCGCATGGGGTCCGTTTTTGCACGGGGGAAATCGCAATGGAGAGCAAATTGAAGAAATTTCTTGAATAGATTGGCTATATTGTCGACTACCTTGCTATTGATGTTGAGGTTGTCGTTGATTGTCGATGAAGCGAAGCGTAATGCGGTCATTGTAACCGTCCAAAGCGAGCTGTTGATATCTGCTCGGCTTGCGGACATGAAGACTCGGTGTGAGCTCCAGCATAATGGAGGATGAGTTCTTCGCAAAAGCCTTCTGAACATAGGCGCCAAGTGAAGATGAGCGACTGTCTCGATACCTGTGGTGTCGCATGGCGTCGCGGTGAGGGGGGCTCAAGGAAAGCTTTCTGCGCCTTCACCAGCTCTTCAAGAAACTTGATACAGGAGTACCATATAGCGCGTCCGTCGAGCACCTATTTATCGTAGGTATCTACGTGTTCGCTAATAATCGAGTCCAGCTGTCCAATTAAAGCTCTGAAACGCAGCTGTTACTTATAATCAGCGGTTTGTAGTTGCATTAGGACACGGTTCCTGTACTACTCTATAGCACTCTTTATAAGCATATTATTCAAAATCAGTTCTGCTTCTTCCTATTCGCAGCTGTGCCTACGTTTCTGGTTATTTACCTTCCGAGCAAGTGAGGCTGAACTTGGACACTTTCATACACTCGGTCGCAATATTTGCGACAGTTATGCAGGTCAAGTTGAAAAAAATCATTGTGAAGTCGGCATCCCGGTAATCGAGCTAGTGTGCTGGTTCTTGTCTGTACACCATGCTTGGGTCCAATGAAAACGCGAATGTTTACCTCCACATAGAAGGCGTTTAAATATGCAAAATGTTCATAGCTGAAAGATCAATTGCTACCGCTACTTGTAAGTCGCCTTCAATTCAAACTGTGACATGTCATTTTATGTGGCAGCATAATTTGTCATTTTATATGTCATCATAATTTACTGCAATGGAACACAGCCGTGAAGAAATTCCTTGTCCGTAAGACGTTTAGTGCGATTAGCATAAGCGTGTTAACGAGTGAGTGAAGATTGTCAAAAACATGCAAGGCCATAGCTCTGCGCTTTGAAGAGTGACGCAATAGGACCTACTGAGTAAAATTATCGGGCCGACTCGGAACCCATCTTACTTGAATAGACCGCCCCCCTCTCCCTCAAGGTATTATACAAAGCAAAATTAATAAAGCAAAACAATTCAGAACCATTTCCTTTATAAAACCAGTTCGAAAAACACAAACATATTGCTCATCTAGTGCAAAAAAAGCACGTTTGACTGATTGCGCCAACGCATGAATAATACTTTGAAATGTTACAAGAAGGACGGCAAGGACTAGCCGTCGGCAGTAGGTTTTACGCCGAGGGTTATGCATTTATATATCTTGCATTTTTGTACTGCCAGATTGCCGAGTTCTGTGATGTGACCTTTATCTATGCGTTTATAACAAATATTGTATACAACGAACTAATTTATAGTGCCGATGATAGTTCATTATAAGGAGGATCGACTACATTGATTTTTGTCTGCTGTCTGAGGATCTAGCAGACCCTCGAGGAAGATACAACGTGACCAGTAATAATGCGGCATTGCCAAAAATTATGTCTCAGAATGGTGTGAGAACATGGATTCATTTGGCGCAATTACAGTTATGAGATGAACAACCCTTTTGGTGATATTTTGATTAAAGGGTTAGAGAAGCGCCTCACTTGATCTCAAATTTAAAAGTGTTAAAGCTGAGCAGTACAAAATTTAGGAAAATTGATAGACACCTTCTGTGGCAATACTTATACTTGCTTGCAGAGCTTCCTGATGTGGCCTACCTAAAGCTTGGAGATGTCGAGTCAAACCACATCACCCTGTCTTGGACATCACCATTGGGTCATTTCGACTACTACTGGGTTGAGAGCTACTCTGTTGGTAATAGTCGCGACATCCCTAGACCGCTTCGTGTGGGCTCGTGCTCCAATGGCACCGTCATTCACCGGGACCAGTCGGAAATCACCTGCGACCATTTGAAAGCATGTGCCAACGTCAGCATTACAGTGCACACCAAAGTAAAGAGAGGCACTGATTACGCCACATCCCCAGGAACAAAACTGGAAGGCATATTGATACCTGGAGAAGGTAGAGTGCATTTCTTTGCCTATAAACACGCAGAGTGCGAAATGTTTTGCTGCACGTGTGCAGGTTTGATTAAATCGTCGAATTTAGGCCCCATCACCAACAACAATGTGTTGTTATAAACATATTTGCCAAAATATTAATTGAGAATCCGCCTTACATTTCCAAGATGCTTGAGGGCCACCTGTGGTTGCAAAAAGGGTTGTACACATCTTGTTAAATGTACTAAACTTCACTGTAGTTGCCAAAATTTTCTATAACAGAGCCGAAAGGAGCTCGAACAGCGGCAGCTCTACTGCAAAATGTTGGCCACTGCGTGAGTTAAATTTGTGTCTGTGCTGTCTCAACAACTAGTTCAACGCATGACCACCATGCCGGAAAGAGTTAAGGCGCACTTAATCATGCACTCTTCAGTATCAACTGTACACTTTTTTTTCTTTTAGAACCGCAGTCACCAAAGAACATAACGATCGTTGAAGCATCCCCCACAGTCACAAGGATTCAATGGGAATCTCCGTCGAACATCTCGGGAAGGATCGTAGGCCACAGCGTTCTGATTTGTCACACATCCACTTCGTGCAACGAGCTAGAAAGTAAAAGTAACTGCACGGAAAGAAACACGTCTGATACGTGGTTGGATCTCCAATACTCTGGGAATAGCAAGCTATGCGTCCTGGTTACGTCTAACGCAGAATGTGGTGCCCAAGTGCTTAGAAGTCGCCCAGCGGCCGCTGAAATTACACCACCTTCCTTCGGTAAGTCTTCCGTTCCCTTTAGTCATGAGTACAGTTACTCGTTCTATATTTACGGTCACATATCATGTGGCATAATAATGGTGCAGTTTAGAGTTGTCTTGGTGTAGTTCGTACTGGTAGCACCTGTATCGAAGAAATAAACTGTCGTGTCTGACGGAAGAACAGCTGAACGGGCGAGCGAATGCAGAGGGCTTTATTTTGCAACCAACTAAAGAGCGGCAGGTGAACTGCCCGCGACGATATTACAGGCTAAGAATGCGCCCGCTTGCTGCCGTGCCGGCGCTTTTTAAGCAGAGCAGAACGGTGATAACAGAAGCGGCGCCTGACACGCGGCGAACTCTTATCGCGAAGGTGCACGACATATCATAAAGAAATGCGAAGGCTACTGTATTCCTTTAATTATTTGTATGGTGGTGACATCGCACGTCGGCGTTCGTGTGCCCCGGTGTATTACCTGTGTTAACATTTATTGCGATAGCAATTATATGAACAGCCTCGACTGGTTTTTGCCGTCGCTGTCGCCGTTATGTCACGTAGAAAGTCCAAATTGATAAGATCCCCCCAGCTCATCGTATGTTCTAGCCGCGGGAAATAGCGCGCGACCGGGGGGCGATGAATACGGCTGAAGCGGAGATCAAACGAGCGGCCCCATCTCCGTCGCTCTAAGGCGCATGCGATAAGATCCCCCCCCGCCTGTTAGACCGGACGTCGAATGCTCAAAGAGGAAACGCCCCGCCCGTCTTTAATGAGGGGAATAAGGACGCGAGGGGGAAAAAAAACCGGCAGATCCCACGTACTGTGGGAATCGATGTAATGCGAAGCAGCCAGGAAGGAGGAAATAATTCTTTACATAATTTGCATGTCATGTTTTACATGTTGGGACCTGTTTTTATGTTCGTCATACAGTCACGTCACGGAATACCAATTTTGGCGTATATCAAGTTAGCGAACTGGACGCAAGCGCACCATGAGCGTGGAATGCAAGTCATGTCGCTCATGACAAGTCATGATTTCCAAATTACCACTTGTCATTTATGTTCGTGATACAGTCACGTCACTCAATACCAAATTTGGTGTATATCAAGCTAACGAAACGGCCGCGAGCGCGCCATGAGCGTGAAATGCAAGTCATGTCGCTCATGACATGTCATGATTTCCATATTACCACTTGTCATTTATGTTCGTCATACAGTCACGTCACTCAATACCAAATTTGGTGTATCTCACGCTAACGAAACGGCCGCGAGCGCGCCATGAGCGTGGCATGTAAGCCATGTTGCACATGACAAGTGTGATTTCCATATTACCACTTGTCATTTATGTTCGTCATACAGTCATGTCACTCAATACCAAATTTGGTGTATCTCACGCTAACGAAACGGCCGCGAGCGCGCCATGAGCGTGGCATGTAAGTCATGTTGCACATGACAAGTCATGATTTCCATATTACCATCTGCCATTTATGTTCGTCATACAGTCACGTCACTCAATCCCAAATTTGGTGTATATCAAGTTAACGAAACGACCGCGAGCGCGCCATGAGCGTGGCAGGTAAATCACACTTTTCATGACAAGTTAGTCATGATTTTCATGATATGACCAGCCATTTATGTTCGTCATACAGTCATGATATGCCATACCAAATTTTGTATAAATCCCATTAGCGATACG
Source organism: Rhipicephalus appendiculatus (assembly GCA_030522465.1). Taxonomy (NCBI): domain Eukaryota; kingdom Metazoa; phylum Arthropoda; class Arachnida; order Ixodida; family Ixodidae; genus Rhipicephalus; species Rhipicephalus appendiculatus. Next base: position 10,209 of record JALIZH010017737.1, read on the forward strand.
GCCAGGAGAGCACAAAGTCGTAGGCGGCTAGATAGATAGATAGATAGATAGATAGATAGATAGATAGATAGATAGATAGATAGATAGATAGATAGATAGATAGATAGATAGATAGATAGATAGATAGATAGATAGATAGATAGATAGATAGATAGATACGCTCAAAGTCGCCGAAGTTCGCTAAGAAATGCTTCGCATTTAAAAACTTGGACCATCTCCCCCGAAGGGAACCCTGATGGAATGCGAAGCAGCAGCGGTGCGCACGGCTTTGACCAGGTTGAAACGGGCGTCATTGCAGATAAACGAGCCGAAAGAGTGTTTCCACTCGACGTGCGGTCCAGCGTTGCGGGCGGCGGAGAGGGTGAAGCGAGAGAGAAGTGACACGCTCAGAGGTGTTGCGAGAGGGCGGAGCAGCCGGCAGCTGCGGGCGCTGCCGCGAGCATGCTGCGGGTGAGGGAGAGAGTGACGTCAGCGCGCACCTGCGAGGGAAGCGTGCGCGGGGAGCGTCTGTCAACGCGCAGCTGTGGCGTGACCTACTTGGCAACGCTCCAACACCTACGGCGAGGGGAACGCGTTGCAGCGCATTCGTACGGACTTACGTAACGTACGGCGTTACACACGTGAGTGAAATAGCTGCTTCGCATCTAAAAGGGGGGGGCGGGGGGGGTCCCTCGAGCAGCAGCGACCTTTGACTTTACGGGTGCGGTCGTCGCCGGCGCGTGTGTTATCTCGCTATCTACGCAGCCGTCAGCGGGCGGCTCGTGTACACTTCTACTTGCTGCGTTCTCAACGCGAAGAGTGTCCATGAAGCGACCGTATTCTTTGAAACCAGCGTTTTGTGTAGTTTCGTGAGATCGGATCTAAAGAGTTAGCTGCCAGCCTCACTTCGAATAACATTACAATTTGTTGCTATCGCATACATTGCTTCACCGTCGAGGTGAAACTGTGACTTTTTTGTTTCGCCACTACTGAAGCGGGTCTCAAATGCCCCGTAGAACTGAAGCTCGAGGTTGATATCAGCTCGGCCAGGGGGCGCAAGGGTCCCAGCTGCTCACGAAACTTTGGATAAGGTCAATCAATTGATTTTATGGAATTATGGTAATAGTTTGCTGGCACTTGTGAGAAGCCAAGTGCCGAAAAAAATATTTTTAACAGCGATAAGCATTAGAGATTGTTAGTCTCCATTACAAAGCACACCTTTCTTTTTTAGGCACATGTGAGGATTATAAAGCAAGTGCCTATGTTTTGTTAATTTCTCTTCATTAAAAAATCATTAAAAGTGGGCCTTCCACGAACCCTCTAAGCTTGAATTCCACTCAATAAAAAGCCTAATTTTTTTTGTACGGACATACAAGAAGCTTTGGCTAGTGCTATGAACTGAAAACGAATGAAATCAGATGAATATTAAAAACATGATGACTAAATAACCAAAAAATATGCACTAACGCTGGTGGCATTTTCGTATAATATGCAGCCATATTAAATCTTGTCGCGCGATTTTGGCTTATTCACGTTCATTGCACACTCACTAATGTGATAAGAAAGTGCGTCATCTTTTAATAAAAAAAGTTTTATTAGTAAAAAAGTTACGATTGTTCGCGCGCTCAAAAATACGAAAAATACAAGTTCTGACAAAAGCAACAAAACAAGATTTGAAAATTGTGCAGCAGCTTACACCGGGACGGAGCTGAAACCCGCCGGGAGAGTGATGTTGCGGTAAAGAGAACGAGGAAGCTCGCTCAGACTCGAGGAAGACGCCGTCTCTTAACGCCGTTTGGGCAACAGATATTTTTACCGTAAATACACCAACTCTGCACTCGTATGCCTGCTTTCTTCTTGCAACAACATGTAATGCTTATGAAATTGGAAAGCCAGCACTGCAACCACAATTCACGTTTTACGAACATTAGGGTCTATTTCAAAAGCAGTTCCGAGACCTGGCGTGGTACTGTGCATACTTGATTGCCACGCGTAATGGTGGGGTTCGATTCCTGCTGGGAACCTGACATTTATTATTTGCAATCGTTGAGTCAATTCTCCCGATGTCAGCTTTTTCTTAACGCTATCTGGTTCAAATTACCAATGTCTTGTCTCGACCGTTCCTGGGAAGATATCAACTGTCAATCACCTGTCGCACATACCTGCCCGTTGTATATGGGTATGTACCACACGTGTCTGGCGGAAAGTGTTTGATGACGTACGCGAAGGGATTGTCACGTTATTCATGTCATCACCAGAAAGTCATATTCGTCAAACCATGTTACCCTCCCATTCGTTATTCATGTCATGACCAGCGAGTCATATTTGTCAAACCATCTTACCCTCCCATACTAGCTTTCGTTTACCCCAAGTTAAGAGGGTGGTCACGAGAGCAACCAGACGTAGATAGATAGATAGATAGATAGACAGATAGATAGACAGATAGATAGATAGATAGATAGATAGATAGATAGACAGACAGACAGACAGACAGACAGACAGACAGACAGACAGACAGACAGACAGACAGACAGACAGACAAACAGACAGACAGACTCGCTAAAGGTGCCTTCAGTACGTAAAGAAATGCTTCGATTTTAAAAACACACATGACGTGGCTTAGAATAGCTGTGCATCGTTGCAGTGCTCCCCGACGTGGATAACCTTACCCTGGTAGATGTTGGGCCAGACCACTTCACCGTCTCCTGGGTACCACCCGTGGCCCCGTTTGACTACTACTGGTTGGAAGTTTACGGAAGCGGCGACGCAAGTGATACTCTCACTCCTCATTACGTGGGGCCGTGTGCTAATGGAACGATCGTTCACCGAGATCAAACCCAAATCACCTGCGACATGTTCAAGCCCTGCAGCAATGTAAGCATCACACTGCACACGCATGCGAAGGGTACCACCGAACTCAGGTCTGCTGGAGCGACGCTACAAGGAATATTTCTGCCTGGAAGAGGTATGGTGCATTTTCTTGTTAGAGAGACATTTGACGAAGAAAAAAATATTTTTTTTCTTTTACGTTGTATAATGAATTCAGATTAGTAGGGGTAAAGCTAAACCAGATGGCATCAAAGTATTGGAAACAAAAATAACTTTTTTTTGTTTCTTTGAACCACTTTTATGAGTAGAACCTACATAGTTTTGGACTCTCTAAAAATGTTTACCCATGGTGTTCTCAACCTGACCTGAGGTAGTTTGCCTCAGTCAAGAAATTTATTCTACCGCAAGGACAGGTTCAGTGAAGAACATTTAAGCAGAGGAAAGGGAAGCGAATGCTTGAGGAAAATTGCAGCTAACGTTGGTATTTGCAATAAGGCCTTTTTCTGTATCTCATATATGAGTCATTTCTGAAGGCTATTAGAGACGCGGGTTGCAGAAACACAATCGAAACTTGTCTCCGGGGTAAATGTGCTTTGCATGTGAATTCTGAAACGTACAATTTTATTCCACAGTTATGTTTTGAAACAGGGTGACTGCATGGTGTGCCTCACGAAAGATATGCTTGAGAGGAACCAATTGTTTGGAGTCCGTGAACACTCTTATTAGGAAAATAATATGGGATGGAAACAGTCACGTGCGGGCCAGGCCAATAGAGAAAGGTTCGCGGGCCGCGTGTTTGAGACCACTGATCTACAGGAATGAAAGCTCGGAGCTTTGGAGGATTACAGTGTAGTCCTATGGAAAATGTTCGCTAGCTTGCATATACATTTCGAAATGCTATGGTTAACTCGGTATTGATGCAGAATGGTTGTAAGGCGGGCTAGTTGGTATAAATTCATATTGAAATATTGGCAGCGCAAACTGACGGGACACAGATCTACTGATGAGATCTAGTAGACAATGATGTCAAGAAAAGTATAGTGGATGCGATTACAAGTAATTGTAATGCAATTGGGAAGAAATGTGCATGAAAAGATAAATTGCACTGGCAGGGACCAAACCTGTGACCTTCGAATAACGCGTCCAATGCTCTACCACTGAGCTACGGTGGCGGTCATCCCTCCGTCCACTTTATAGTGTGCATGTGAGCATTTAAACGTGGGGGGGGGGCGTCAGTCAGCGCCATCTGTTGCCATTACGGTGAGTGTGGAACACTCTTTTAAATGCGAAGCATTTCTTTGCGTACTGTAAACACTTTTGCGTTTCTATCTACGTATCTATCTACCTATCTATCTATCTATCTATCTATCTATCTATCTATCTATCTAGCCGCCTACGTCTGGGTGCTCTCATAATGGCCTCCTTAACATGGGGTAGACCAAAATTTCTATGGGAGGGTAAGAGGTATTGACGAATATGTCTGGCTGTTCATGACATGAATAACATGACAATCCCGTCCCGCGTACATCGTCAAACTCATTTCTCCAGACACGTGTGGCTCATACCCGCATACCACTGGCCGCGGAATGCGGGTATGCGCCACTGGACTTTGACGATTTATATCTACCCAGGAACGGCGAGAACAGGCATTGGTAATTTAAATGCGAGAGCGTTAAGAGAAACTGATGTTGGTTGCGTTGACACCGGTGATTTAAAGGCGACAGCGTTAAGAAAAACTGACATCGGCGGCGTTTACGCGAAGAATACAAAGAATAGAAATCAGAGTACCAGCAGGAATCAAACCCAAGCATTCTGCGTAGCGATCAAGCATTCTTATATGCACTCATATGATGAAGGAGTCACGTCGGCTTAACGGCAGTTGTATACTTAAGCCCAATATATTGTAGTTGGTGTGCATAGCACTATCGAGGGCTATCATCCTTCCAAGCACAAGATCTACATATCAGCTTACGGCTTCTGGTGTTGGAAATATCCATGTTTCTGTTGGCATCGTTACACAGCTGTAAACAACAAGTTATATGAAACATATGCGACTGTTCAATATATCTGTGCGTGCAACATTTGTACATATCTTTCGCGTCATTTCATAAAGTTTCGCTCAACAAAAAAATTACAACCTAGTCATCTTACCTCCGGATGCTTCGCATAACATCGATTCCCATGATACTTGGGATCTGCCTAATTTTTTTTTCCTGTTCACGTCACGTAGCACGTGATCTTGTCACGAGCTGACAGCTGACTAATAATCCCTCGCACACTACCTGAAGGCATAAAGTCTGCCAGAACGAGACCCTCGCTATGAACGAAGGAATGAAATGAGAATTTAAGGGCTCGTTGGCTTTGTTAAACACAATATTAATGAGAACGAGCAGACCATGATGGCAAACTGGTGGCAAGTTATCTTTTCACCCACTTTTATCTCTTCCCATTTACATTAAAATTACTTGTAAAAACATCCTCTATACTTTCCTTGGCATCATTGTCTGCTTGTTCTCATCAAAATTGTGTTTAAGAAAGGAAACGTTCCATTAAATTCACACTTCCTTCCTATGGTTAGCTCGGTTTTATATACTTCTACGGTGTATTCAATTAGCTGTATATTGAAACTGCAGACTCCACCTGACAACGTCATTGTTGTATAAAACAGCAAAACGACTATACCGGGAAAGTACAGGTCCAGAGCTATATTCTTCTAGGATCTTAGCAAATTTCAGTACTCACCATTTCTTCTTGCGCTTCGTATAACGAGTCGGGAACGACGCAGGGACTACAGAATGGGGGGTGCGCATATTCACAATTGGTTTAGTCGCATCTTGAGAACTGTCAAATAAAGGTTAGCGGTCAGATAGGAGGGATAAGATGAAGTGTAGCTGTAGCAAAAAGAGTAGAAGAAAACAACGACGATGCATGGACAAATTTTCGGCAGATCAATGTATCTCACTTTCTGGAAATTTTAGTTCCGCCTGAGTTAAATGTTATGAATCTACCTGACTTATTGTTCCTTTAGCCACTACAATAAAAAGGGTATATTTATATCGCAGGTGACTTTGCGACCGCCACATTCTAGCGACGTGGTGTCACGACACTTCGGCGTCCATGAGCATCGTTTACTATTTGCCGTGAGGTGACCTATTGTTTACAATTACTGGCAGGTGTATGTGTTTCAGGGCACGCTCGTTGATGCAGCATCCTTCTTGCGCCCTAGGTATTATTTAAAACAGGTTGAGGGACATAATGCACAACATTCTTGACACCTTGTACAAGCGGTCTTGGTGGTTTTCCTGAGGACTTTTTTTTCCGTTCCGTTATCGTTCACTGCAGAGTCCCGTAAGGTTATGAAGCACCGGAAACAACACAATGACATCATATATTCACCCTACTTTCTTCATACGGTGTGATATGCCAATGTGAGTATGGAATGACCGATGCTTTCCTAAAGTCATCCTTTCCTTTTTATTCGCTGGCGCGTGGGTTTTTGGTTTATTTTAAAAGCTCATCACTGATAACTATTTGTATTTTGGGGGGATAGCCACTGCCTTTAATCTTTTAAACTGATGGAGAAGGCCATACTCCACATGGTAATTTGAGCGGTTGCCGAATGCATAAAAAAGCCATGCCTCTTTTGAGGACTCTCGAGTGGTTCCATTTCTTTCATTTAGCGTTTTAATACCAGCACGTGTGCTGCGTTTGAAACCTGATTTCTATGTCCGAGGAACTGAAGTCCCAGGTTGCTCTGGGATATCGCAGGCAAAATCAAGATATAAATGTGCGCTTCTGAACGAGTTTACATATCCTTCGGTGTGGTTTACTGCGCCTGGTATGGAGACAGATGAGGAAATGATCTACGTATCAAGAGATGTTAATACGTCAAGGTCATTCATTTTTTGTGCTATCTACCATCATCTTGTGGAGCGTGGCATTACCATTAAGTTTAAAATGTAAAAATATGGCAACCCCCAAAGCATGTTCGTAGGAAGCAGTCAGAAGCTTTTAAAAGCAACAAGAAACCCAACGGCCACAAAAGAAAACGAAATGTTGACTTCAGCAAAGCGGCAGTTATTTCGTAGTCGCATGGTATTTCGCACCATATGACGAAATAAGGGCAAATATAAGGTGTCAGTGTTATGTCTCTGCAAGGGACTCTGTAAGGGCACTCTGCAAGGCAGTGAATCATAATCTAACGAAAAAACAGGATACAGCATACCACGAAGACCCCTTTATACGATCTGCCAAGAATGTTGTATACAATATTCTCCTAATCTGCGGTAAAAAAGCACATAGAGCAGATAGGACGATGTAATAGTGAACGTCTCCTGGGACACAGATACGCCTGCCTACAATCGTAAGGAGCAGGCCAATTCGTGGCACATTGCAAACGATGATCACGTACGCCCAAGTTTCGTGACACCACGTTGCACCGGGCGGTGACAAAGATACCAGGAAGATGAAAGAAACCCTTTTTTTATCTGAGCTGCTAAAAAGCAATGCATGCGCAGAGCCTCGTTACATTTAACGCAGGCAGAAATAAAATTTCCAAAAATTTATGTATACTGATCTGCCGAAAATTCGTGCGCGCTTACGAAGGCATATGAAGTATTCTTCCATCACCTTTGTTTTCTTTGTATTTTTGCCACGTCGTGTTCTTCACCTTATCCATCTTGATTGCTAACCTTTTTTTGACACTTTCCAAAATGAGAGAGAATAAACCTGTTGTAAGATTGGGCACCATCTGTCCATCAGTCCCAAACTGCGCACCACCTGTCCTGCAGTCCCCAAGCGGAAGAAGTCATGAACAACCACAAACTAAACCAATACATCACTCTGCAACGCTATCCTAATTCTTCAGACAGCCGTGTGTGTCTGGTATGAAAGTTCATGGTGCTTCTTTAAGTGGGATGGTTTTCATTTGCAGCAAAAAAAACAGCTCTAAATGAGAACCCTTTCAGAGCTACCTGAGTTATGTAGTTTTGAAACTATGTTAGAGTATCGCTTTTGCCACGTGTCATTCAGAGAGCGTTCTGAAGCGCAGCTTGTGCAGAAACTAAACTTGCAAAAAATCGTAAAACACAGATACTATTCAATGTGTGTGGACAGAAAACTTGTTTTAAACTGCACCTTTTCCTGTATTAAATGCTGGGTATTAAATATTCGTAATACTTTTACCTCGAGCATCTGAGAACACGCTGCAGAAATTCCAACGCATATGAAGCCACTTTCTTAGCTTCCAATTTTTTCGTTAAAAGGAACGATAGTACAAATGAATGCTAAATGTTAAGCACTGAGTGAAGACCCTCAGCTGAAGGTCGCTTTTTTTTCTGGCGCAACGCAGACATTCCTGAAGTAAAGAAGCTGACGCAGACAGCCATTACGAAGAATTCTGTCACTGTTTCATGGCAAAGACCCAAGGGTTGCTTCGATGACTACGTAGTGACGGCCAGCATAGACAACACAGGATTCGGTGGTGGCCAAGGGCTCAGCGCTGGCAAGTGTGGTAACGCAACCATCGTTAGCGCAAGCGAAACCAGTATCATCTGTGACAACATCGAGGCGTGTCCTGTGAGCATCACGGTGCAGACGCGCAGATTGAGATCGGCCGCTCTCATTTCAGAGGGTGTTACACTTCAAGGAATCATCTTGCCCGACACAGGTACCTATGTGTGTATTAAGCATGAAATGCTTTTAGCGCCTTTTGTCGGCGGCCGAAAGACCTGTGATGACAAACGTCGAACCAAATGTCAGCGCCTTTATCCTGAGCACTTTAAACGAAACATCCGTGGTTCCCCATGAGAACACACCGGCATTCAAACGAGATGTCCGAGCAATCATCTAAAATGTTTAAAAAGTGCCGTCTTACGCACTCCCCCCTTTTTCTAGGACGGCACTATATGCCCTCGCAGCGGTTCAAACAAGTTCTGGAATATATTATTTTACAATTCTGCTTAGGGTATGTTCAAATTACTACTAAAGCTCAAACTTACATGACAAATCCTTATTTACCTGCTATAACAGTGACGTTCAAAAGGCACATAGGGCCCTTGACACTTGCTCTTTCAAGTGTCATCGCCAGCACCAGCGGCGGGCAACTTCACCTCATAACTGCTGTCCTGCCGGTTAACCGCGACAGGCCCGCGGTTTCGAAGCGAAGTTCCCGCCTTCTTTTAGAGATGGTGCTGGTATGCTTGCAGTGCCCGAGCTTGCTGTAGCCGCAGTAGCGTCGATGCCGCATTGGCTCCTTTCATGCTCACAGACATGTCTTTTTTCAGTCGCTTTAAGCGGGCAAGCTGATTTCAAATTACATGCAGCCCTTCGTAGGTAGGGCTCGCGTTCTTTATTAAATTCGTCCCGCCCTCAGTTTGACGCGGGCAAAAGGGGGGACCTCTTTAGTTGGGGACACTTATCGGCTTGCTTGCAAGGCTGGTTCGACCAGGTAACTCTCGACAGCCCGAATGCAATAACAAAAATAAAACAACTGAATAACAATAACAAAATCACTCAAATGGTGCCTACATAAAAATACCGTTTGCGCCAAAGCATTTAAACAACTTGCATTTTCGCGAAGAAATCTAGTGACGGCCTCTTTTCGGTGAAATTTGGTAATTATAAGACTCGTCGCATAGCCTGCATGTTGGTGAGGGGTAGTTGTCGGGGTGGATTTGGAGAGTACGCGTGGGTTGGGGTATGATAACTTTGGTAAGCGGCCCCAGGCTACCTGTGTGGCTTTGCTGAAAGATTCCGAGGAGGATAGTTCCTTCACTCAAGCCTTTTGTTTTAAGTATTTGAATATATGTGGTGAGGTAGGTCAACTGATCTTGGAGGGCTGGAGTCTCAGCGCTTAAGTTAGAATGCCGGGGTAAAAGAGCTCGGGTGGACGCATGAACTAGTTCATTGCATCTGACCCCACAGTGGCTGGGTATTCATATAACTTGTTTCCAGTCTCCCGCAGTGCGGCGTTCTTGCTGCTGCTTCTGATAGTGCCGGGGTCCACCACGTACTTCCGTCACGGATATGACGATGTGATATATATGTGGGCCACAAAGCGCACGTTCTTCAGCTTACTCACGGCGAGCTATTTATACAGGGTGTCCAAGCTAACTTGATCCAAGATTAAAAAAAAAACGTGAGTTCTAAGAAAATCCCGCGCGTTGTATATTAGTGTTAATCGTGTCTACATCAACCTGTTTTTTTTTCATGACAGAGTGCTAATTGATTAATTAATCTTAATTAGACAAGTTTCTTATTCTTTCTCGAATCGGCAAAATATAATTTTATGTTGTACCTCGCCTCAAATTACCGCAGAATCAAGCATATATATATATATATATATATATATATATATATATATATATATATATATATATATATATATATATATATATATATATATATATATATATATATATATATGTATGTATTTTTTTTGGCTGAAACTTGCCTCGTTGCTGTTCCGAAAAAAAGCGCACGAAACAAGCGATATATGAAGTAGACCCGCACTCGCGCACTCCTACTCGAGCGCTTCCAAGCGTTCTTTAGTCGATACACGACTGCGTTGGTTCGTTGTGCAGATCCTCATGGCCACGCGTTATGCACTCACCGCTGCACATAGATGTAGCGTCCCATGCCAGTGCAGGATATCGCGCAGAGTTCACGTCTTCTTACAAGCGCGTCTGGCGGAAACTCATTCACATCGACTGCAAAACGACGGCGAAGCTAAGTAGACACACCGTCACGCTTCTCTGACTCGTCTTCACAACAAAACGAGAGATGCGTTAGGGGCAGGCCAATTGGAGAGACGTATCTGGCATCGCAGCAGACGATTAGTTAAGTGTTTCGCGCTCAATACTGTACTGTTATTTCCATAAATAGATAATGCGTACTTTCGAGGGAAAGACAAGCGTGCTTGTTGTCAAATGTTGTAAAAAATCATTCATTATATTTCGATGCCAAACCTGCAACAGAATGGCAGAGCAATGCTTACCCTGACAGTTAAACTTGTTCATAGGTTTCACTTCCATCTCACGGTCACGCAAAGTTTTTGCAATAAGTTTTACGTACAAAAAAATTAAGCGAGTCTCAATTGGAAATAACTTCATATCACTTTGTTTTACACTCGGCAAACAATCGTTGCGAATCTCCGGAACGTGAACCATCCGAAGCAGATCCGAAGCCTGTACTTCCCATGATTCCCATGGTGGTACAACACGCCGCTGAACGGGCCCGCATAGACAAGCGCCTGATTCCCCTCAAGGTATTATTGTATGAAACTCTATGGATGTTTACGACTGCGCAAGCGGCGATAACAGCGTGTAGCCGAGAGCACGAAATCCTGATATCCTCGAGCGCTTAGTGCTAGCATTGTTCACGTGCTTTTAAGGAATAAGTGGCCAGGAGGATAAATCAACAGTGCGAAAGGTAGCGTAGGCGAGCAGGAAACCACTTCCTCGTCTTTGAAGCCGGGGGGGGGGGGGGGGGGGGAGGGGGGGCTTTTTAAAGTCGCCGCCCCGCGCGCTGCGATGCACGTGCGCCTCAACAGGGTGTGGTCGCTCGTGCGCCCGCGCTTATCTCGTGATCACGGTGTCTTGTACGTCTTGGGCTTTCACCACATGTGTGCGTTGAAGTTACAGATAGCACGAAGGCCACTTCGCTCGCTGCAACGGCTGCGCTTACGAAAGGAGCACGCTGCTCACACACAAGTAACAATTGTGAAAGTTGTTCGCGCTCTGCCTGTGGGCACTTTTGCGTTCGTTTCGTGTGTCCTTCTTTGTGTTTGAGCGGAGCGTTTGAAGTTTCGAGCTGTGACAGTTGTTAGTTCGCGCTCGTCCTGTGTATGTTCTTTTCTTGCGTCCTTTCTGCTTGAGGCACGTGCTGCAAGTACAGAGCGGCTTGCCGTTCTTCGCTTGAGGTTATAATTTGTTGCTATAGCATTCATTCCTTCGAACTTGTGGCAAAACAATACAAAATAAACGCTCAGCTACCTTTGTGAGGACACGTTTCGCTTTCGTGTTATACCAATTCCTATGACAGGGCGATCCGTCATGTTTTCTTTTTTTTCCTTTAATCTAGTTGCGATAGGTCTACATTGAGTCCGAAAGGATGACGGTACGCGCTGTGTTTCTGAGCGCGAGGGCGATAGCGACTTCCTCCATGTTTGTAACATTATCCTGCGTCTTAGATGCGCAGTGAACACATTGCCCCTGGTTTACTACCGCCAACGTACATTTAGTATTTATCATGAGCTTTGGCTCTGGCTTTGCGCCAGTCTCCATGGAAGGTGTGGGGTTCATAGCCACGGACGAAGCTCGATAAAGATGTCTTTCCGCCATGACTCCGGCAGCCTGTGTTTGTTACTTACGTGCGTTGGCGGTGGGATGTTCAGTTTAGCGTGGAGGACCGCCGTGCCAGTGCTGGAGACGGCTAGTCTTGTAGTTTGAATGTCTAGGTCGACTTTGAATAACTCTGCTGTGGTGTTGTGAATTGCCAGTTGTTTGAGTCGTCCTGTAGACGTCTATTTAAAGAGATTCAGTGCCTTTCTGACTGTATCTTACAGTATGGTGTCTATCTTTTGTTCTTGGATGGTAGTAGGTATGAGTAGCTGTAGGTTACAAAGCTGACTATGAAAGCTTGAAAGAGTTGCAAGAGCTGTGAACCATCTCTGCTTGCTGGAAGTCAGGCTAATCATGCGGTAAATTCGGAGCCACCTGTTCTTAAGTTTTTCTATTGTATTGTGTTATTGCGCTTTTTAAAATACGCTCCTAGGGTCCTCGTGCTGCCAGTTTCCTGAACGTAGGTGTCTCCTATCGTGATGAGAGTTCCTAAAGCGAGAATTCCGCGAACCTGAGTTCCCTAAATATATGCGGACATGGTAATTAGCCCCAAATAGTCACAGCCTTCCCAAGTTATAGACGGTATGAATGGAACACCAGCATACTACGGTCACTCTTTAATGTATGATCTTTTTGGTAGACCGGTAATAGCTGATTATAGATAAAGGAAATTATCGAGTCATTGATGAACTTAACTTTAACTTTTCCTTTGTCTATACTACGACCATTTTTCAGAACAAGCTACCCTTCGCGAAAACCACCTTTTTTTTAGAGAAAAACGAATGTTTTTCGTGGCATTCTTTATAAAATAGTCTTAACTCTCGGCACAAAATATGTCACGATTTTTGTTCTAGTTTTAGAATCTGAATAGATTTTTCTTGGTTTCTATTGTTTTAAAATCTTCCATGTAGCAAGCGGATGTTTGCGCAACATCGCCTCTGTGTAGCCACTGGTAGCGCTATTTAAGGATATCTGTTAAAAGGGTCATCATGGAAGATTTAGGATCCAGGTGTATTCTTTAACATCTACTATCATATAAGTCGAAAATGAAATTAAAGTGCTTTGCTTATATGGTCCATTGCAAAGAACCATTGCTGCACAACGCAGATATTCCTGAAGTGGTCAACCTGACAGTGGCAGCCATGTCCAGCGATTCTGTCACTGTTTCCTGGCAACGGCCCAAGGGTTGTTTCAATGACTACATTATCCAGGCCACAGCAGACGTAACTCTCTGTGGTGACAGAATGCTCGGGGCTGGCACGTGCAGTACGCCAACTTTCATTGACGCAAGTACCACGAGGGTGACGTGTGCCAATATCCTGGCGAATAACGTGAGGATCACGGTCCAGACACACAGAAGCGCACCAGTCGTAATTACCTCTACCGGTGTGACTCTGGAAGGAATCGTCTTGCCCGACCAAGGTACCTCTTTATGTCATTACTCGTAGTAGAAACCAATCAATCGTATTCGCGGGATACATTCACAATATATTAACACGATGGTGTAAAGAGCTCGCTTTATAGAAATTCCGGGGTTTTTGGTCGTGAGCGAAAATTTGAGGTAGATGCAAGTAAAGCAGTGATACGAAATCTACGGTACAAGATAAATCGGGGATACCAACCTGTGACACCTCGTTCCGAGGCGTGATGTGTTTAACCGCTCGTCCACGAAGTATACAACCTCTAGCGCACTAATGGCGAGCAATTTATATACAGCATTTAGCGTTGGTGGCAGGTAAATCGCGGAGTTTCTTCAGCGGCTTGACAGAAATCTTGCGAGATGCCGCAAAAGCTACGAGCGCACTTTCCTTGTTCCTTCGCACCGCATGCATGGATATTCCTATTCGCAGCTAGATCGCGCTTTGGGTGGCAGCACCATTGCAGCGTGAGTGTGAATAGGCGGTCGGCGGCGCCCATACAAAAGCGTACATCGGCGCTTCTTTGTGAGCGGTTTGAGCGGATTGTTGGGAATAAAACGCCTTCTGGTAATACGTACGTTCTCCATATCAGAATCGATGCACGAAGTAGGCCGAAGGTTACTATTACTTGCGAGAGAAGCTCAATCTGCCAACGGGTGGCCCACCCCGGCGATTGCAGGCGTGTAAACACTACATGACGTTTTTTGTTCTTTATTCGTAGCCGCACAGACGTACTTTCACAAATGTGCCGTAGCTTGCATAATGCGTTATGCACCTGCTAATTTGCGTAGAAAAAAAGAAAGAAGGAAAACCCATTCATGCGCGACCAGTTCTAATCAGTTTAGTACGGCGGTATTCTGGGCCAGTTGGTGCAGCATATTGCAGATTGTATGAGCTTAACAGCAGAAATAGAAACATGACAAGATAGACGCTTTGAGCGTCTGTCCTGTCAAGTTCTTTCCTCCTATTTCTGCTGCTCCGCTCATACAATCTACAAAACGAGTTGTAATAAACGTATGCGCGAATACGCATCCACATTTTTTCTTATTCAGCTCTCTATATACAAGCGAAACAAACAAGTGAAACAAGCAAAATAAACAAGTAAAATAAACAAGCAACCTTAGTGTGTATTCACTTGTTTACTTCCTTACATCTGCACGCACGGTTGTGACAATGCAGTTTTCACATCATGCACGATTTATATCTAAAATGCCTTTCTCTCATGATTGAGTTGAATTGAGTTGAATTGGTTTATTTCGCCATCAAAACAAAACGTGATAGCCGAGCAGCTCGCGGTAAAAGCTGTCTTTCGATAGCTTTTTTTGATGTCGTCATAACGATGAGAGCTGGACGCTGCGCACATTTTTACTTGACGCATTGCAATTTTCATACTGGGTGTATTTAATCTCGTTCTTTAATCACATCGCTTCACTACCGATTGCCATTGCGCATGTCCTAAAACATCTAAGAAATGTGTATAAAGGCCACGAAAATTGCGTTGCATGTCACACTGATGAAAGCTGGCCCACGAGCCGAAACGGTTGTGATTATTACAGGTGTTTCCACGCACGTCGTGCTTTCTCGCTTACGTATATATATATATATATATATATATATATATATATATATATATATATATATATATATATATATATATATATATATATATATATAATACTATCAAATGTATTTATATTCTTTATGTTGGTGAAATATGGCGATTTAACATAACGGAGGTGCATAGCCATCCCTGTATCAGTTTACACTAAAGACAGATATGGTTCCTACAACGACACGTGCCAACATATGATATGATGCTTTAGCTCACTGTCTCTTATCGGTCGACATGGTGGGGGGATTACTGGGATTGCGTTCAATAAATGGGGGTTCTGAATAAAATATTTCAGTTTTTAGTAGCTCGTCATCCTGTGTTTATCGCCTTTCTTTCGTGACCGTCTTTCCGCGCAATTTAAAAGCAATGAATGTTTTATTAATCATCTCACAACAGCCTGATGAAGAGATATTCTGCATGCCTTTAATTATATGATCTGTTCTTTTCCATTGGCCATATTCAATGTCATGGCTTTCACAGGGCTCTCGGATTTCACCTTCAATGTCGGCTTCTCAAGGGCCAGTGCGGTCATCATAAACATAAACAGCACCGAGCTTCTGTGCGACAAAAATTACTGCGAAGCTCTGATACGAGGCCCTGGCTACGAAGAAAAAGTAGACTGCTATGCTACACGTAACAGGTGTTCCTTGTTCATCAGTAACCTACGCAGCAACACCTCTTATACCGGAATTATTGGCATCAGGCATCCGTCGATCTACCGGGTAGGCTACAAGAAGATTGAATTTCTCACGAAATAAGTAAGTACACCAGCTGGCAAGTGAGCAGCAACCATTTGAACAGCCATCAGCAATGTCATAGTGACCTAATGTTTACTACGGAGTTGCATGTCATGGCTGGTATCTTCGTGACACATGGGAAAGGCACTCATAAAAGTGACACTCAACAGGAATTGACATCCCATCATCAACACTCTCTGGAAAGAAAACATCACTGATCTCGGAACAAATTTGGAGTAATTCCGATGGCGTGGTTCTATTAGCGTACAAAACACAATCGCGAGTTTCGTAGAAATAAAGAAATCCTTAAATTGCGCAGTCCTGCAAAAAATATTTGCAGCATAAGTCATTTTCACTCCTTCAAACCTTGTAGCCTAATTACCATGAAAATGGTCAGTATGTATGCCAAGATGTTCAAGGTCCAGTTCGCTCGCTCAGTAATTCAACAACCCCAAACAAATACCCGCAGTTAGAAGCCCATAGAAGTAAATTTTATTTTGAAAACCGATAACCATCGCTATAGTATTACAGGGACAACCTGCAGATAAATAGAACTTGTAGATTTTAAGTAACAGCTCCATTTCTAAGCTGTTGTCCGACAGCATGCCTCGATACGTTTGCAGCTACAGTAAATAGGCGCTCGACGGACGCATTATATGATACTCCTATTGTCAGCACCTGGCAGGCGGATTGAAGTCTGCCGCTGCGACATAAGGATAACGTTGGGAATGTGGCACCTGCGAGACGCAGGAGATCTGTATAAGATTACCAGGGTATTTTAAACAAACGCAAGCGAGGAACGTGACACCTCACGTTACCGAAAAATATTAACGGAAGTACGTTACCAGTTACAGTAACGGAATGGTCACGAGTACGTTAATAAATTACTAAAACATGTAACGCATTGCTGGTAATGGTGTTACTTGTGACGCGCTACCACCAGCACTGCTGAACACACATCCTTACCCAAACAAAGTAAGTAGCTGCACTTGCGTAATAGTGCCGGATTACTTTTCTTCAAATAAAATTGTTTTGCTCTGCTTCCCCGAATTACATAAAGAAACATGCACGCGGGCACAAGAGGAATATTTTGCTTTATTTTTAATATTTATTATATGCACGTAGTCCCAACGAAAAATTGACTAATATGGAGCAACATACTGACACACCTCGAACATCGGCGTCACCTAGTACGTTTTTATTGTTGTTCACGACACATTTTTAGCATCCACGTAACACTGTAATTAACCTGTAATGTCATTGTGATTAATCGGATATTTGTGCACAATGCGCTGTATTCCTATGTATCTGGTTTCGAACCGTTTACCTGAAATCTTCATCATCACCCTTTTCTTCCCTTTCCCTTTTCCCCTGTGCTGAGAAGCAGGCCAGAGCGCACAAGCTCAGGTCGACCTCTCGGCCATCTAATAAATTTCGCTCTCTCTCTCTATCACCGTATAGTGTGTGGCCTGGTAGACAATACATAACCAGAGTGCTGTTGTCTTATGCGACTCGATGGCGAAAGCCATCAGGTGTGGCTACTTCAGCATGCAGTTTATATCGACGTGTTCACTCATTTATATTTCCGCCACTTAACTCCCATTAATGAAATTCCAGCATTACCTTCAGTTAATAAACAATCACTAATTAACTAACAACTTGCATATTTAGGTTTGATTACTATCGTATGTATTCACAACCATTCTCTCATTTGTCTTTCCGTGATTCATTCCGTTTCTCTTGAGGTAAGTATGTGAGACTTCTGAGCGGCATTTTTATCATTATTGTTATGATTATTGGCCGTGGCCCCTAGGCTTCGACTCACAGTACCTGTGCGGGAGCCTAAGACGCGCTAACGCGTTTTCTTGCAAAACTTCTATAAAGTGTTTGCCAATACAATGCAAGTGACCCGTGCCGCTACGCGGAAGCTTTCCATGACGTCTGTTGCGCTATAAGATGATCTTTTATATCACCTCTTTTTAACGCTTTGTGACGACGAAGTGGGCGCACAGGTCGCGCACTCAGTTCTTATTTTCGCTCAAGGCCACCTTCGCATGGGTAAGATTTTCGCCTTACGACTCCTCGACCAATCGCCATGCATGTATTAGGAATAAATTCTAAAATGCCTCACGAAACGCGAAAATTCACCATCCGCGTCAGCACCCCTCAGTGTCTGCGTCAACACCAGTGATTCAGGAAATCACCCTCACGTGCTGACGTCCCTATATGACGTAATAATGATGTAACAACTCACAAAAGTTTGTAACGCCATCGTGACGTCATTATGGCGTCAGATAACGTGACGTCAGATGATAGTGTCATCACAAGAAATCATTCCATGGTAAAAAGTAGGACGATCACGGAGGCAGTCCACAACCAGATGAGGTACAGAAAAGATTGCAATGTATTCGGTCTTTGAGGAAATGCACAAATTCTTTAGGTGCAGAATCTCTTTATCTTTATCTCTTTCTGCATCAAGGCCATGCTGTGCTTTACCTTCTCCCCACCTTCTTTCTTTCTTCCGCGGCCTCACATCACTCCTCTCAATCGCTTCCCTGCCACAAGTTCTTGCTATATTATTCTATGCATGGTTATGCGAGGCTAAGAGCTGCTTCATACGTACCCGCTTTGAATGGCGCCCACTCGACCGGGATTGGGCGAGGTTGTTCCAACGGCACGCGAAGTTGCGCCAAGCTTAAGCAGATCCGCTGTTAAAAGAAGAACATGGATTTTGCCTTCGGGTCATCTTAGGCACAAGGAGTAGAGCACACGATACTTTTCTAAGTTTTTGTGTATGCTTCCCTGAGTATTGGCATTTTTCCAAGGAATGTACTAGACCACGAACACAATCACAGCGTTATGAGTATACCTTTGAGCAGCTGCTTCTCTTGAACAGCCAAAAGGAATTATTGAACGCTGATCTGCTAAAGGGAAGCGGCCAAGCTGCTGTCGTACATGTTGAGACCACCTTTTCTGAGGAACTGATCGTACAGGCGCGACGTGTATTGTACTCATATTCGTACATTCACAATTATTTATCAACCCTTCCTCATGAATGGGAGCTCCGACAGTGAAGTCATTGCTTACATATTGTTAAGTAATCAATATTCCTTCAAGTACACTTAGAAATTCTTAGCGTAAGTTCCCACCAATTTCAGAATAAACACTATTGCTCATTGAAGTGTACGCAAATGGAGCTATTACTTTGCGCATTCTTTGTTAAAACCACAACCTAAAAGACGTTCGTCAACTTAACTGAGACTTGGCTAGTATGAAAGAGCGCCTTGCTACTCCTCTAGGCAACGATTTCTGCATCATAGAATCCGATGACTTTCCCATTTATGTCATATCGTCTTATGCTTGTCACTGATCTAATAACCACTTCTTGTCTTGTTTTTTTTCCTAGCCACCTGCCAGTTGATATGTAGTAATTTGTCCCGCAGGACGAATGTGCAGCGTTGACTGAAGAAGCGATGATGTACCAGCCTTGATACGATCTTGATCTATTTGGCTGTTTAAACAAGATGTATGCCATTCTTGTAAAGAAGAAAAACACAGAACAGCTATCTCCTTTGACATAGGCCTGGAAAATGTGGTGCTTGGAAAAAAAGAACAATCATTAACGTTGAATTCGCGCTTAAACAAAACTTTACATAAACTATATATGAGAATGGTATTGTACCTCTACTAAACGTAAGGTGTACATAAGTAGTGTTGTTGAGTTGTGCACCATGATTGCCTTTATTTTCCTTCTTTTACTTGTATTGTTGAATGTGTGTTTTAGGCGATCTGGCTTTTTCCTAAGTTAACTTCCTTCAAACGTTCATAATTATGCACTGTATGATATCTAGATAACGGTGTGAGTGTGACGGACGCGTATTTGTATTTAATAAAGCATTTGGCCAACCTTTTTGTATACACAGTGCTTGAAGACTGGGCAGTTCACCACACTGAATAAAATGTGTGTGGATCGGTGTGTAGGAGGATTGGCAGCGTTGTCACTAAGAGTCGTTTGGTCTGTACGACATGGTCTCTGCTCATAGCCTTGTTTTTTTTTTGTCAAACTGATGGTGACGCTGACCATGGGGATCATTCAGATACGCGACTTCTATCAGCCCAGCAAAAATTACAAGTTTGGTTTCTTTGAAAGTGATATCAAAGAAATTCTATGAAATGTGAAACAATGCCATCACTATATTAAGGGGGAGCAGGTTGACAACATCATTTACGGGAAAAATCAATATGCCCGCTATGGACATATGTATTGTATATTTCTGTGCGCTACTCAAATCATATTTTCATATCCCGGCTTGAAAAGTGCAAGGCTTTGAGGTAAAGAAAGGCGGAAAAAAAAGAACTGCTGATAAACATATCGATAAAATCGGTGAGTGATACTTCTGCATGGCGGTGGTATATACCCTCGCTAGAGCCACTCATGAATCACATAAAACCCATCCATTGTCACTGCGCGATATTTTATAAGCGAAACGTACTCGTTGTGATGTACAAACCAGTGAAAGAAAATCACTCATGATATCCTGGAGAGCACATTCTTTCATTGCCGAAGTACTAAGCACTCGACACAGCAATGCTGGGCAGTAAGAAACGCGTGGATTCTTCTGCAGCCAACAACGGGCACGTGCCATTGCTAGCGAAATTGGGAGGATTGCTTGTGCATGTCCCTTTTTGAAAGACGATAGTATTTCTTAGGATACTTCAACGCAAAAATTTTGGTCTGTCTGTCTGTCTGTCTGTCTGTCTGTCTGTCTGTCGGTAACCCGATTCAGCTTCTCGGCCAAAGTTTAACTTTTTTCTGAACGCCCAGCCATCTTGAACTGGTGTTTGCGTTCATATTTGTGAACATATTCGATCAAAAAGCAAATACTACGCATTCCTGAGGCGCAACATTAATATGTAAGGGTAAGGACGTGTGTTCTTTTATTAGAAAATACATAAGTACGCAATTCTAAAGACCCTGGTGTTTTTTAGGCTGCGCTGAAAATGCGAGGCTGTGCACGAACTGTGACGCTTTGGTGCTGCCGCTGGCAGTGGCCCTTGGTCACGGTGTAATGCCGTTGGTTCAGCACAAGCTCATGTTTTTCAATGGCGTCCATATCTCGCACAGCGCCTCCTCTATTTTATCAATGCCAGCCAGATGCGGCCAATTCAACGTAGAGTAGGCGCTGTCTGAGGCAAGGCAAAACATAGTAGTACAGCCGGCACAAGACTATCGTCACGACATTTGCAGCGAAGCACGCATATACGCGGCCAATTTTTATTTTTTGTGTTTTTTGCTTAGCCTTGTGATAACAAAGCTCTGTTCTAGATTTGCTCTGCCGGATCACCCTTCCTTCCTCTGATGGCGTTGATCACTGCGCTGCCCAGGATTTCCCTCATTCTGTACAGCTGTAATCGATGGCGATAATCAACGAAAAATGTCACACCGCTATGGCTTCTTCGGCAAAGTGTGAACAATATGATGCTCGATACGGAAGCTACTACGCTGTCATGGCGTCAATGGCGTACTACTGCAGTAGTTGTGCCCTTTCTGTGTGTGATGCCGCATGGTTGCGTCTGATGCAGTAATGTAACCCGGAATTTCTTTGAGATGGCGGGGGGGGGGGGAATGTTCAGCTATACTTTATGTACGTTCGGCGTGCGTCTGTATGTCTTCATGTATATATACCAAAGCAAAATTAAAAAAAAACGGCAGAATCCGCGCATTGTGCGAATCGGTTTCATGCAAAGCCGCTCAGCGAGTAGCTTTCTCTGCTGCTTTTTTTCTAATGCGAAGCAGTTCTTTGCGTACTGTTAGCACTCTTGCGTTTCTATCTACGTATATATCTATCTGCCTATCTATCTAGCCGCCTACGTCTGGGTGCTCTCGTGATCGCCTCGTCAACTTTGGGTAGACCAAAATTTGTATAGGACGGCAAGCGGTATTGACGAATACGTCTGGCTGGTCATGACATCAATAACTTGAAAATCCTGTCGCCTACGTCGTCAAACCCTTTCCTGCAGACACGTGTGGCACATACCCGTTTACCATGAGCAGCGATATGCGGGTATGCGCCACAGGTGTTTGATAATTTATGTCTACCCAGTACGGCGAGGACAGACATTAGTAATTTAAAAGTGAGAGCTTTAAGAAAGCCTGACAACGGCAGTATTGACCCGGCGAATGCAAATAATAAAGATCAGGGTCGCAGCAGTAATCGCACCCAAACAATCTGCGTGGCAATCAAGCATTCTACCACAGAGCCACGCCAGGTCTCGGAAATGCTTAGGAAAAGGACCCTATGCAGGCGTAATGCTGGTGAGACGTCAATTGTGGTTGCAGTTCTGGTTGTCCAATTTTATAAACATGACATATGTACTCCTATAGGCAGGTGTAATGTCGGGTTAATGTCAATGATATACTTAAGCGCCATCCACTATAGTTCGTCCTCGAAGCACTATCCAGGGCTACCATCCTCGCAAACACAAGTGATACATATCAGCTTGCCGCTTCTGGTGTTGGTAATACATGTAGAAGAACTGACATTTGGGCAAGTTGGATTGCGTTAAACATGATGAGTGGTTTTCAGCGCAAAACGACGAAGACAGAGGAAAAGCGCTGGTGTTCACCAGCGCTGGAGACAGCGCTGGTGTTCGTGTCCCTCCTTTTCCTCTGTCTTCGTCGTTTTGCGCTGAAAACCACTCATCATGTAATACATGTTTCTGTTGGCATCGTTAAGCAAATATAAACTTCTTGTTCTATAAAACATATGCGACTGTTCAACATATGTCTTTGCATACAACATTTGTACATATATTTTGCGTCATTTTGTAACATTTCGCTCAATAAAAAAAAGCCGGCAGATCCCACGCACTGTAGGAATCGATGTAATGCGAAGCAGCCAGGAAGGAGCAGATCATGCTTTACATAATTTGCATGTCATGTTTTACATGTTAGGACCTATAATTTATGTTCGTCACGCAGTCACGTCGCGAAATACCAATTTTGGTGTATATCCAGCTAGCCAACTGGACACAAGCGCACCATGAGCGTGGCATGTAAAGGGCGTTGTAGATGACATGCATGCCAAGATTTTCATGTTACCACCTGCCACTTATGTTCATTATACAGTCATGTCACTCAACACCAAATAAGGTGTATATCAAGCTAACGAAACGGCTGTGAGCGCGCCATGAGCGTGGAATGCAAATCATGTCGCTCATGACATGTCATGATTTCCATATTACCACTTGTCATTTATGTTCGTCATACCAGTCATGTCACTCAATACGAAATTTGGTGTACCTCAAGCTAACGAAAAGGCCGCGAGCACGCCATGAGCTGGCATGCAAGTCATGTCGCACATGACAAGTCATGATTTCCATATTACCAGTTGTCATTCATGTTCGTCATACAGTCATGTCACTCATTACCAAATTTGGTGTATATCAAGCTAACAAAATGGCCGCGAGCGCTCCATGAGCGTGGCATGCAAGTCATGTCGCACATGACAAGTCATGATTTTCATATTACCACTAGTCATCTATGTTCGTCATACAGTCACGTCACTCAATACCAAGTTTGGTGTATATCAAGCTAACGAAACGGCCGCGAGCGCGCCATGAGCGTGGAATGCAAGTCATGTCGCTCATGCCATGTCATGATTTCCATATTACCACTTGTCATTTATGTTCGTCAAAAGGCATGTCACTCAACACCAAATTTGATGTGTCTCAAGCTAACGAAACCGCCGCGAGCACGCCATGAGCGTGGCATGCAAGTCATGCCCCACATGACAAGTCATGATTTCCATATTACCACTAGTCATTTATGTTCGTCATACAGTCACGTCACTCAATGCGAAGTTTGGTGTATATAAAGCTAACGAAACGGCCGCGAGCACGCCATGAGCGTGGCATGCAAGTCATGTCGCACATGACGTGTCATGATTTCCATATTACCACTTGTCATTTATGTTCGTCATACAGTCACATCACTCAATACCAAGTTTGGTGTATATCAAGCTAACGAAACGGCCGCGAGCGCGCCATGAGCGTGGCATGTAAATCATACTTTTCATGACAAGTTAGTCTTGATTTTCATGATATGACCAGCCATTTATGTTCGTCATACGGTCATGTTATGCCATACCAAATTTGGTATAAATCCCATTAACATTACGGCCAGGAGAGCACAAAGTCGTAGGCGGAATTTATGGCTCATGCGAAACTACCTCATGTAAAATGAGTCCGAATACCATGACTGGAAAGTTACGTTAGGCAATAACAAGTTTTAAATTAAAAATTGCCTATCAATACTGGTGGTGGCTCGACACATTAGAGTCAAGGACTGGATATGCCATGAGGTTGAATAAAAATTGAACAGGCTATAAATACAGGTTGTAAAACAGCCAGGAATTAAGTTCAGTCAACTAAATGAGTTTACATCCTTTTTCAAGACATATAAAATTTTCAAAATGTGTACTCTTATTGGAAAGTTCGGACACAGCATCGTGCATAACACACTGCAGAAGTCCAAGTGCTGGCAATCCTAAATGCTGAGTGATGTACAAGATCGTCAATATAGTGTACTGTAAGGCCCATGAGTGTTCGCAGAACAGGCCGTCCTGTAGACGAACAGGTGGGCCAGAACTCTTGCTGCTTCGCCAGAAGTGTCTAGTCTTCCTGAAAAAAGATATAAAACAAAGAAGTGTATTAGGCTTTCTGCATCCATACAAATGAATGCCCTAAAAAAGACTAACATGACATCTCTTACTGCAGACTTTTTGAAAAAAACATCACAAAAATACAAAAATTGAAACGCTGCCTTGAGAGATCTCCAACGAGTGCAGCATGCTTTTATTATGAAATCTGAAAAATGTAGCAATATCATACAGAAAGACTGAGCTCATTGCTTGTCCATGTATTTCTGCCATGTTTTGATACACATAGCAAAAGAACAAGTTACGATGGCTACTGTGCAGTGTTGCTTGTTGTTTCATGCAGGCAACTCCTACAAGAAAAATAATTCATTTACCCTCAAAATTTACTGCAAGTTCAACCAAATAAATTATTTTAAAACTTGGGCTAGATGGGACAAGATATAGATATATACTTATGAGGCATGCCACAGTGCACACCCTTGATTCTTTAATGTACATCTAAATCTAAAACCATGCTAATGCCAAAGCAACACCTAGACAACATTGTTAGTACTGCACGAGTATCTGACTAAACCAACAGTGTATACAGCGCCTGCCTATAAGTCATGCACTATCCTGCTGCTGCCAATGACGAAATACGTGTTCTCTGAAAATTTTCCATGCTGCTTACTGCTTCATATTAACTTAAATGTCACCTAGCCAACACACACTACACATGCAATAAACATAACTAGCAAGTCTTAACGATTGCAAAAATTTTCCTGACTGTGATAACTTAAATCATGAGGTGCATGGAACCAATCCTTTTTAAGTGACTCAGTATTTCACGCCGCACTGATCAGCTGTAAAGCACGCCAGTACCTATATCAGATAACTGGCATAAATTCGCTTGTCCATGCATGAAAGTCCGTGCATGAAACACTTCTTTAGCTCTTAAATTTATTATCCTAAAGCACTCCAACATGAAAAATTAATTCAGCACACAATACACAAACTGACAGTGTGGATAAGGCTTTTCTATTACTACGGGAAAAAATATTTCACAGTATTACGCTGTAAGATTTTTGTCATTGCTGCTCCCATTTAATATTAGCATTAAAAGCATTGCTGTGCTTCCTACACAAAGTGACCTTAGAGACAGGCTTTAAAAGGTGTCATACTCTTCTTTCCTGTAAAGTTTTTCTCTGTTATCTTTTACCCTCGTACGCCCTGCGTTTGCACAGCATGGCCAGCCAGATTAGCAGCTGGCAAACATGCCTGTGTTACCATCTATGTCTTCCTTTCCTTCTTTCAACTAAAGTCTTGAAGCATTTCGAAATATACACATCAAGTTCAGTTGTGTAGCGTTGCGAACTGCACAAACATTGATAAGCTTCACACTACACAAGACTTCATGAGGGTCTAGTTGGCGCATAGTGACAAAAAATTACTTAGCGCAAGAAAAACGCAGCACACAAGGAAGATACACAAGGGACAATCGGTTTTCCACTGTATCTCCTTGTGTGCTGCGTTTTTCTTGCCCTAAGTACTTCACACTATGGCCAACCAAATTAGCACTGCCTCTTTGGTGAGACCAAAAACCAAATACTTGCAGGTTCAAGCTCACTCCACACCTATTTCGTCAAAAGCACAGCATTTGAGTTTCTTATAAATTAGGTTGTTTACCAGGTATCATTCTAATGAAAGAGCTGAAAACAGAGCATGGTACAGCCTGGAGTAGGTGCACAACAGCACGTCCTTTGTGAATTTGCGATGGAGTTATCCGGTGACCTGCGTGCTACTGCTTTCTGACGCCGCAGTAAACTCAATATTTACATTCATCAAGAAGCATGAATGTAGGAAGCTTACACGTGGGTTACAGAAGTAAACCATAACAAATGACTAAAGATGTCTTGTCCTCGCCGAACACTAGTTTTTTTAACTGCCATAATGTTTAACGGCTGCTTAGCTTTTCTTCACAACTTCATAATAGTCTTATGCAAGACAATTATTTACGATTGTCCCTCTACCATCACGATTGCGTTGAGCTGACTTGCGCTGATGTGACTGCATTAGTCGGGCACAGCTCACACATCTTCAAATGGCTGAGAATATTCACATGAAATCCAGGAAGGTTCCAGTGCTGATATATGTCACTAATTAAGTGACAATACCGTAAAATGCATGTGCTTCACCATACACGCTGCCACTTAGCAGATGACTGTCACATATCGCCATAATTATATCCCTGCAGCAGAATTTATTCCCACTAGTCAATTAAACTCAACCTAATAACATTATTAGACCATGGTATGATGATGATGATGATAATGATGCAAAGGAAGGAAGGAAAATAACTTTATTGCGATATTGATGCAAATGCTTTTTTTTTGTCTTAGACACGGAAAAAGAGTGTAATGCAAAAAATTTATGGAAAAGTATTCTCACTAATATTCTGTGCCTCGATAAAATTTCCATAGTTGCACGGCGGAAGAACAAGGGCGCCCAGTGCACTCTGTATCCAGCGTAAATTCTGCCAAAACATGAGCGCCGGGTGATGCCACAGGTTAATAATGCACACAAGTCGACACTGAGACTGAAGAAAAGCACAAACACATCCAGTATGAATACTAATAATAACATTAATATTGAAGCCTGTTCTTTAACGTGCACTGACATCGCAGAGTACACGAGCTTCTAACATTTCGCCTCCATCGAAATGCGACCGCCGCGGCCGCGGTCCAACTCGGGACTTTCGGGTCAGCAGGCGAACACCGTAACCATTGTACCACTGAGGCGGCCAAGAATGACAACTGAATCAAATGAAAACACAGTTGGCCTTAAAGCACTTATATCGGCATGATAACCGCGGGCTTTCGCGTAAGTGTATATTTTCTGCAAACACGCTGCCGCATTCACGCTTTATGGAAAGCAAATAAATTATGACGCACAAATTGACTTTATCGAGGCGCATGCGAGCTTCGATAGACTGGCCGTGCGACGCCTGTGCCTTCACAAAAGCTTTTTAAACGCGCATCAGGCATCCCACGTATGTGCGCCTAATGTTATTTATTGTACTTTACAGGCGACACAACATGCACCATTACACATCTGAACGACGATAGGACGCGAAGCAGAGAAAACAGAAGCACCACTTACCGTTCATATTCCCGGCTGTGCCGAACCATGTGTTGGCCGGGCACTCAGTCACGCAGTTGAGTCTGCAGACAATCACGAAACCAACGCGCACACAGCACGGGATGTTGCACTGTCGTCGCTAAATGCGGTTCACGTCCAGCGTCGAGATCACAGTCGCGCACACACGTACACACGCCGCCGACGCAGCTGTGCAATCACCAAACTTCAACACCTGAACAACGCGTCAAAATGGCGAAGACAACGACGGGCGACGGCAGTGTTTCAGCCTTTCAGCGCTTTCAGCTGCTTCGGGCGCGCGCACGTTTCTCCTCTCCCTGTTTCGCCGTTTCTTTTAGATGTGAAGCATCTTATGGCGAAGCTTAATCCGGTAGTGGTGGTGTGCGGCGTTACACCCTTACTGCGCATGCGCAATCCCTTTAAAAAAATATAAATAAAAAACCTCCTCTCTCCCGCTCTCTCCCCCTAGGCATCCCTCCCAGCGGCAACCACACCCTCACTGCGCATGCGCCTCCCCTCCTCTCTCCCCTGCTACGCTCCCCCCCCTCTCTCCTCTAGGCATACCCTGCCCGCGGCGCCCACACTCCCACTGCGCATGCGCGTCCCCCCCCTCTCTCTGCTCTCCCCCTCTCTTGCCTCGCGACGCCGACGCAGGCAGCGTCTGCTAGCGAGTTTCTTGGTTGAAAAAACCGACTGCTCGCGCTGCACAACCGTTCACTGGCCACCCCGTATATATGGCAATGGATCTTGACCTCCAAGGTGGTGCCGGTGGGAGATTTCTCCTGTGCGTTGTTGAACAATAAGAATTCGCAGCGTGCGCGTTAACTAAAAGCGGACTGCGAGTCTCTGTGTCCAGTCGGAGTCTTCTGTCTCTCATTGCACACTAGCAGCGATTGGCATGTTCCAGTAGGAAACACCGCTCCATCACTGCGTGCTTTACGCATCCCCAGTTTTCTCTCCTGCGCAACGCTGCGATGAGCGCCAGCGTCAACGCCGCCGCCAGTGTAAGCGTTAGCGCCCGCTGCTTCACATCTACACATGGTTCCCTTTAGCGGAAGATGGTGTAATTTTTTTTCTTTCCTCGCGCGCGCATGCGTCGTACGGTTCTGTTATCGTGCTTCTTCTGTTTCTCTCTCGCCGTTTCGCCGCCGCTTGATGCAAGTCGCGTCTTTTTTTTTGCTATCGCGACAGCTTGGTTTCGGCGGCGTTGGCATGTTTGGTTTTGAGCGAAGAAGCAGCTTCTACCGTGAGCGAAAGTTCGTGCTAGATGCAATTAAATATAGGAGCCAGAGGCGCGTTTGCACTTTGCAATTTGGGACGGTAAACCCCAACGATTAATTGATTAAAAATGAGCATTTTATTTCTTGCGTGTTACGGAGGGGTGCACAGATGAGTGAGATGTGCGTGTTGTTTCGACTACTTGCGCTCGGCCCCTGACAAGCACACCACTGTGCTTGCACAGAACGGTGCAGAACTGCCGCAGGCACAAATGCTTGTGATAACTCGCTTAAAGTACGAGCAGAGCTAGGTAGCAGATTATGGGACTGCATGTTTACCAAGCCGGGATCTGAAGTCACCGAAACACTACTGGCGTTCGCCTTGCGCTCGCAAATACAAGTGTCAGCAAAGCTTGCCGAGCACAAGTGGTCGTGAAAACGCAGGTGTGATGTTTGGGAGCGCTGGGAGAGTTTGAGTACGAGTGAACATAATCGCGTGCATTTACGATCCCGGATTCTTTGGGCATGTCAGCGGTTTTCGACACGACATGTTGAGGAGGCATATGTTTCGTCGTCCGTTCATCGAGAACACAGACCGCTACGTGAATTCTAGCCCGGCCTGCGGCAGATCCCCAACGGGTTTCCACGTCACGGTGTAGTGCGCCGAAAAATTGTTGCCTCCCCCTCCTGTCATCTGGCGTCCCTTCCGCACTAAAATGTGGGGTGCTTCTCGAGAGCCTCCAGGCGTTCAACGGGCCCGTGTCGCCAGGACCCAGGATGATCCCTCCCGCAGGATTGAATGAATAATAAAATGTTATTATTATCATAAAATCAGGTTATTTAGTTTATAATTTTTGAGTGAGTTACGCTGTGCATCACCTCGTGGCCTTGAAGCGAAGAACGGATACCCCGTCACAATCCGCGCAAAATTATTAGTGGCGTTGCAGATGTGCACGAAGTTACAGTCGACGCGTTCGTCGGCTTGTCTGTCCCAATGGCCTTCCTCAGCGTCCCAGGTCAAAACGCAAGGAGCGCGCGAATTTGCTAGCATAGGAGCACGCGAGCGTCTGCCGGTGCTTTAGGGGCCTGGTGTCTCGTAACCGGGCCTAGCCGAGCTATGCCGCAGCCATTATTTTAAAATAAAATGCTTTCTCTCTCGACCGAGCGACAGTCAGAGATACAAGACTGTGCGGACTCATCGTTGCAGCTTCTCCAATTGGGAGAATGGGACGAGTAAAACAAGCTCTGAAACAAGCTGTCGTATGGTGAAGGAGTAAAACAGGCATTGAACTCTCTTGCGGGTTTGCAGGAGTGAAACAGGCAATTTACTCTCTTTTCCCAGAAGGAGTGAAAGCCCCCTTTCACTCCTTCTGGCCAGAGAGAGTAAAGTGACTCTCTGTAGAGAGAGTATAATTTCTTACTCTCTCTGCAGAGAGAGTAACAAAGCTTCTTTACTCTTGCTGCTGGAGTTTCAGTTTTTAGAGTGTAGCATTCATTCATTTGCCCTTGTGGCAAAACAATGCCGAGTAAACTCTCAACAACCTCTGTGAAGACACGTTTCACTTTCGTGTTCTACCGATTCCTGTGACTGAGCGATGAGCCATGTTTTTTCTTCCTTTCTCCGCTTTCTTTCTCTCTCTCATTTTTGTTTCTCCGTTTTGTTTCTTTTGTTGTCTTCCTCCGTGTATTTTCCAGTTTTTTTTCCTCTCTGTTTCTTTCTCTCTCTTTCTATGTCGTTCTCTATCTTGCTATCTTTTTCCGTCTTTAATCCCTTTATTTCTCTTTGTCTTATCTTCCTATTTCTTTATATGGCTTTGTTTACTCCTCTCTAGTTTTTTCTTTGTGTTGCTCTTTTCCAACCCTGTCACTTTTATTTATTTCTTCCTGTCTCTTTCAACTGCCCGTTTTCGCTTGACACTCGCACCTGCTGTACACGACAGTGGGTGTTGTGGAATTCCTGTGGCGCATACCCACCTGAGGAGTTTTGCGCGACGGACTACAAGTTACCGACAGCTTAAAATTACTTGCAAAGAGACTGAAAAGTACACCATCTCCCGCTAAAGGGAACCATGTGTAGATGTGAAGCAGCGGGCGCTAACGCTTACACTGGCGGCGGCATTGACGCTGGCGCTCATCGCAGCGTTGCGCAGGAGAGAAAACTGGGAATGCGTAAAGCACGCAGTGATGGAACGGTGTTTCCTACTGGAACATGCCAATCGCTGCTAGTGTGCAATGAGAGACAGAAGACTCCGACTGGACACAGAGACCCGCAGTCCGCTTTAAGTTAATGCGCACGCTGCGAATTTTTATTTTTCAACAACGCACACGAGAAATCTCCCACCGGCACCACCTTACAGGTCAAGATCCAGTGCCATATATACGGGGTGGCCAGTGAACGGTTGTGAAGCGCGAGCAGTCGGTTTTTAAACCAAGAAACTCGCTAGCAGACGCTGCCTGCGTCGGCGTCGCGAGGCAAGAGAGGGGGGAGAGCAGAGAGAGGGGGGGACGCGCATGCGCAGTGGGAGTGTGGGCGCCGCGGGCAGGGTATGCCTAGAGGAGAGAGGGGGGGAGCGTAGGAGGGGAGAGAGGAGGGGAGGCGCATGCGCAGTGAGGGTGTGGTTGCCGCGGGAAGGGATGCCTAGAGGAGAGAGAGGGCGAGAGGTGGTTTTTATTTACATATTTTTAAAGGGTTTGCGCATGAGCAGTAAGGGTGGTCACGCGGCACACCACCACCGGATTAAGCTTCGCCATAAGATGCTTCACATCTAAAAAAGCGCGAGCCGGTTCATGATGATGGTAGCTTTCCCAACACAGCATTAGCTACCGCCAGCCTAAACAGCTTCGCCATGAAATTTTTCCTTGACACGAATCACCTGACACTCGAAACCACAACCTGTCGGTCCACGAAGATATGTACCGGGTACTTTACCACTGCCCTACCGGTGCTCGTAATAAAAGGCTCACAAACGCGCATTTCTCCCTCTCGTCGCTCTTGGTTGGCAAGCGTGGATGTCGCTGTCTAGGAACTGTGATTGGAATTCATTACGACATCCTCACACGAAATAGCGGTGACAGGGAAAGCTTTACACTTCTCAGCGTATCGGAGCCTGGCTCCCCGATTCCCACTGCCATTACTTTTCAATAAAGTGTGTTATTACGTATTTTATGACGAAGGGAGCCACCGTGTTTTTGAGACAGTGCATCAGTAAATGCCGCCCGCACGTTCGTTGTGACAAACAGTTTATGTGCCTGGCTATTTTATGAAGGAGAGAACCTTAGACTTATTTACATAAATTATACTTCAGAGCGAAATGCGCTCACACTAATTTAAACTAGTATTATTGCCAATAAACGCCGCCATGGCCAGAAACAGAAGGCTTTAAGCTGTAAGCAATTTGAGCACTTTCCACGACGCAAGATTTCTGTAAGGTAACTAGCGTTATGACCGCTTACCTGTATGAATTTGAAGTTCCATTCACCGGTTGTAACACTCTCAAAACTGAGTGTTACCGGCTGTGATGGCATCTTTTCTAAAAGTTACGATAGCTCGCTGTACTTACACTGAATGGAGGGAATCCAATTTTTTTCTCTCTGCCATTAAGGAAGTACATGACCTCAGCCCTGCACTGGTAAAAAGGTTCCAGGGCTGAGCTTGGTCAAGTTCGATTTTAAGGGCTCGTTTTTCTTTGCAAGACATAACAATATTGAGAACTAAGGGACAATAAAGCCGAATGAAAGTATAAGGGGTGTTATTTGTATAAATGATGACGTAAATGTGAGGAAGTAAAGTGGACGCAAAGATAACTCGGCAACAGCAGACACCGAACCTGCAACCCTCGAATAACGCCTCCAGTTCTGCACCGCGTACGCCCAATGCTCTAAGCGGGTGATGCTCTCGCGCTGTCCAATGTTTAAGAGCCGAATACTTAATAGCATAGCTATGGGTCATAACAAGGTTCGTAAGTGTGTTCCTGCTCTGCACACAAGCTACGACGTGATGTAGGCAACCCTTAAGACTTAATGCTCGATTTGGTGCTGATGTGCTTCATTTTGGCAGAAGTGCACTTACACTGGGCTGATTGATATAACATTAAGACGAGAGGGAACAACGCTAGACACGGGACGGCGATGTAACCAAAGATTAACGCCCTGTGTGGCTTTCAATAACCTTCCCATGGGTAACGTTCTTTGTTACGCACCCTGGCTGTTATTTCGAGAATTTTTGCGTGCACTCACAACCAAGTACAATGAGAGGAGTAACAGCAGGACGTAGTAATTATGACCGACACAGCGGTAATATCCTATTGAAACAGACCGCAACACGTTGCCCACATATCATTTCTCAGTGGAGCATTGGCACAGATATAATGACTATGTATATTCGCGTGCACATATGCAGCGTGCCCCAGTTAACTCTAGCCAGAGTGCAAAATATGTTGACGCACTCTGCGATGATGCGACCATGTCCGTATTGCTTACTTTTGCATAGAGTCGCACAGTTTTTTGTGTGCAGCTTCAAATATTTTATCAAGCAAAATTAAACAATCAAGTTTTGATGCAATGAACCTAGAAAAAAATCCCATGAGAAGTTTATAGATCATGTTGTAAAGAGTACCATTAGAGAGTTTCAATGAACTACCCTCCATCTACAAAAAATTATTGTTTCTGACTACTACAGATGCCCGCTAAACATTTTCTACTGCTATTTACAGTAGCTCAAGTGAATATTTTATACTCCAGTAATCGATAAATGAGTGTAATTGCAAAATATGGAAACAACAACATGGGTTGATCCATCCTTCGCACGAATCGGTATAACACGAAAGTGAAATGTGTCATTGGAGAAGCAGTTGAATGTTTACTGTAAATTGATATGAGAGCGCTTGCATAATGTCTATTGGTGTTTGACAGTTATGTCACCGTTTAACGAGGATGCATCCATGCTGGACCCTTGGTGATACATTTGTATCCCGACACCAAACGTCCGTGAACAATGAGCAAACAAAGTCTTGTGGCCATAGATGCTTGTGGTAGCTGTACCGTGAAAGCGGAATCAGAGAAAGCGCTGTGAGCGCCAGAAGAGCGTCACTGATTGGACGCCGAATTTGGGCTAAGGTCGCCTATTCGCTGCATGTTAGAGTTATTGAACACCACAATCCGACCAGAGGGAGACACAACGCACGTCTTGTCTTCCCCGTTGACGCGCTGCGATTTTTCGCGGGGCGAGCGTAAGTTGAGAACGCGGGTTACGGCCACGCGAAGGAGTCGCGCGTCGCAGAGCTATTTTTGGTATGGATGGATTCTATGAGCAAGGGCGACGCTGGGGCTAAGGTAGCCACGTGTCAGTGCGTTAATGCATCGACAAAATTGCACTTTACTCCTAGTCGAAACACGCCCAATGGGACGGACGCGTAGAAACGACGCTTTGAAGGAACTAATCATGGATTTCACGGCCGTGATACATTACTTCACTTTAGCAAGCGCACTGTGACAGCACAGTGGTAGATATAAAAGGCGTGTTTGTAACGCCTACCGAGTATGTGATCGTGTCGCAGTGGATAGAGTGCCCGGCATATCTTGTCGCGGACAGCGAGGTCATAGGTTCGAATCGCGTTAACGGAAAGTTTTTGTTTTCTGATCATGTGCATTTTTTCGACGTCATTTATTTGACGGAAATACGCCCCTGAAGTCTTGGTGGATCCAGACATAAAACACTTTTTTTTGTTTATATTCGGAAAACCCCGACATAGCAATGCGTTTCCTGCTGAAAGCGACACATTTTACTGAAACCTCATTTACTCAGAGACTGACAACATTTAACTTCTCGTAAAGGCGATATACATTTGTCTTGATTGGTATTGTAATTATGTACCTGGTGCGTTATCAGATAAACCTACAGAGTAACGTTGTTGGTGTTTGTGGTATATGCCTTGCATTGCAAATTCTCACAGTTAGTAGCAGACTAAGCGCAGATAAGAACTGACAGGTTGCTGACGTCTGGTTGTCCCGCATTTTTTAACATTTCTTTTATTTGTCATGTATTACCAACTCACCCAACAGTCTATTCAAATTAGCCGTTAGTGGTGAGCAATTAACTTTTATCACTGGAACAATAAATCATTCATTTGTTAAATGTAGACAGGAATATAGGCGTCAAGTCCTTTGGCTGCACACGCCAGCACTAATTATGTTATTGTCTGTTTTAATTACTACCGATTTAACAATGGAACATTCCTAATTAAGGAGGGTAAGTGTACTGCTTGAGCGGACTTTATAAAAAGAAACGTGGTGGACGAGCAACCTACTAGGCGAGTGCGTATGCTGGTCAGTTTCCTGTCTGATCCGAAAGGCTTCTGGTGTTGTTTCGGTATGTACTACAACAACGCAAAAGACCGCTCAGTCGTATGCTTTCTCGTGTAACTCGTGTAACTGTACATTTCTTTTCGCCGCCACTATCTGTTCAGTAACAAAAAAATTCGATGTGTTCCGTAAGTTCTTTTGATATACTCAATTAAAGTAATGCTTTAGAAATATTTTAATTGTGGCGATATTAATGTTGGTACGCAAAGCCAGCAATTTCCATTGCTTTCAGGTCAAAATGGCCACAGGAGTGACACCGACTGAAGTACGGTATTGCCCGAAGGATGGTGCCGTTAATCTAGGTGGCAATTTGCAAATTCATTCTGTTTTGCCGCATCAGCCGCAGCAGCAACAAAGGAAGGCAGAAAAATGCTCCCCGATGACAATATTCAAGATCGCTCTACCAACCATCGCGCTGCTGTTCATCGCTGTTCCAGCTACAACCGTCTTCTTGGTCAGGCATGTAGACAGGGTGAGCCCTACGTTGAAAATATTTGTACCTTTTGATAATATTTTGCGTCAAAGCTCGTGAATATTCCTACGATGAGAAATAGATTGATACAAATATTTGCGCTCTATGTTACCAAACTTCAATAGTTAAACGGGTCATGAAATGTTTTCCACAAAGTTTGAATGGCATGTGTATTCGGACTTCTGGCCCTCCATTCAATAATATTCCTTAATTTCTTTCGTCGTCCGGGTATATTT